>JAQQZT010000002.1:19242809-19256658 GCA_030068275.1 Clarias platycephalus | reverse complement strand
GTGATATATATCGTTATCGAGGTAGAAAATTGCTTCTACCGTGATAGAAGATTTTGGTTATATCGCCCACCCCTAGCAGGGATACTTTTTTTTTTTTTTACAGTATGATTTATTATATAACTGTTTTTTTTCTTTAAACTGCATGCAAACATAATTATGCATATGTGTGTACATTTTGTACTGATGGATAAAATAAGCTAAGATATACCTTTATAAGAGTACCTTTATCCGTCCCACAGTGGGGAAATTTCATATACTGAGGAATTTACCTTCTACAACTTTGTAAACATTTTCTTTTGCACATACACACTTTCTTTTCTCTGAGTTTATGATTTTGAACTCTTTTATACATTTATTTGTGGTTGCTTGCTGTTGTAGGGAAAAGTTAACATTGCTAATGCTGTGGTTACAAGCTGCTTCCCATATTCAATCTAATAACATGTGGACTATTGCCAGGTGCAGCTTATAAGAACAATGATGTAATGTTTATACAATATAGGGATATTTCACTATGCTGTCAGACTGCTAACTCACCTGCGGTTATTCTATCCCTAAAGAATCCCCTCATCTTGAGTTGCACAGCAGACAGTGATCGCTCTGCAACTGAGGGAAGGGGGTTCAAGGGCCTATGTGAACTGGTGCTAAACCCTAAGCTACGGAACGGCTGCGTTGGCTGGGGTTCAAGAGCGGAGAGTGCATATCCTCCCTGGTCAGATCCTAAGCTGAAACGAGAGCTTGTGGCTTTGGCTTGATGTGTGGCCGCCTTAAATTGAAAGGAGGTGTTTCCCCAGGAGAGATGGACTGTAATAAAATCTCTCTCCAATGTTTAAGAAGGAGCAGCTGCTCTGGAGCCAAACACAAATGTACAAAGCTTAACGAAAAAAGAAAAGGAGAAATGTTGGATTTCAGAAGATTCTACTCTAGAAAAGGGATGTTGTGTTAAAAAATCCATCATTCTCATCATGTATATATAGATTGCTAAGTGTTAAAATCAAATTCTTATCTGCCATTTCATAAAGACTGCAGCAATTTACATAAATATACAACTTTATATGATTTACATAATCCAATATGTTCCTTGACCTGATATATGTAAATGTATGAGTTGAGCACGCATCACCTAGAGCAACAATGATACAGTGGCAGCACTGGAATAATATTTTGATGCAAGGACTGTACTATAAGCTATCATGACTTTCTTGAAAAAAAAAAAAAAAAAAAAGATAAGTGGGGTGGGGGGTCAGAGGTTCCAGCATTGCTCAGTCATGTTCTCACCCAGCAGTCTGTAGCTCCACCGTGCCAAGACGAAAGCTCATGCTTTATGTAACACTGTGAGGTGGAGAGCACGCCTGCTCTGTTCACAATCAAACCCCCCTTTGTTTAAAAGCAAATAGCTCTCTAATCTGTGACGTGGAGAATATTTCAGACAACTATTTCTGATGGGAAATCGTCAGTGGCTGACAGGTAAACTCCAAAATATCCAAATGTTTTGACAGATTCCAAGGTTACTGCAATATTTTGATGGAAGTCGAAGAAAATATTTTGATAAGGCATCCTAGACGATAAAATTAATGGCATATTGTGGAGAGGATCTGCCACCTTCTGGGCATTATGTGAGGATGTGTAAAAAGATAAGGCTTAGTGTTGTTAGCGTCACCCAGGCTTTTAATGACCAACATAGATAGAACTTGCTGACTGAATTTGTTTTGACTATGAAAACATCCTGAGAGTCTTTCACAACAGTGGTCCTAAATCCTGGGTTTTGGATTAAAATGTAAATTTACCATGTCCTCTTGTCTTATGGCTCAAAGAGCATTCTGTCTTGGAGAGATTTACATGAAAGTAGAGATCAGGAAGACTCTACAAATATGCTCTCATGTGGGCTGTTAAATGCTACATAAAAATGTCTTATCTGAACAGAAACTAAATGGGACATGGATTATCATTTCCCTGAGAGAGAGAGAGAGAGAGAGAGAGAGAGAGAGAGAGAGAGAGAATATTTTATATCTTACAACCATTTAGCACCTTATGTCCCATTGCTTTCCTCCTGTGAACGTTAACTTTGGTCTGAAGCTTGTTAGCCCTCAGAGACTGTACTCCATCCCAAAGTCCCAGTGCATTCTTACATCCAAACGTGGAATAAAAGAAATAATTGAATGTTCAAGTGAAGCAGATGTGACATTCATGTGCTCTTGACTAAGAATATGGATGGTGAGAAAATAAAAAAAAAGGTTTGGGAGGCAGCTATGTTAGGGAAGCAGGAGGAATTGAGAATTACAAAGCTGAGATTATTCAGTCTCAGATAAAGATCCAGACAAGCTTTTAGCTTGATATCAATTTAACAATTGATACCTTGGTTCTAACCGTGCTGAACAAACTGTGCTGTCAGGTAAATAAAAAACACTGTCATTTAATGCTCAGTGCCATCTTGATCAATCAACCCTGGCATATGAACTATATAAGAGATTGGTTTAAAGAAATCTGGGTTGAGGTCGAGGTTAGGAATAATTTAGGATTACCATTGTGGTTGGATGGATCTTTTGGACTAATCTCTCAATGCTTTTGAAAGCATTCCCTCTGAATGATGAGAAGATCCTCACCCTTCAAAGTGCGGAGCAGGTTTTGTGTGTCTAGCGTAAACACTGTCTGATGATAGTCTGAGATTAGAAGAGTAATGGGTCTCTAAAAGCAACATAAACTTTCCAGAACATTCGGTTCAATTAGAAAACAGTCCATATCAAAGGCTTTGAGGACATTCTGCACATATCAATCCCTCCTGGTCCCTTCACCACTAAAAGGCCTATTTTTGCACACCCATAATCACATATGCTATATAATGTGCTGATATTACACCAACCTAATTGTTAGTGAAAGCCCGGCCCTTTTAGACCTTTAGCATGATAAAGGTGAAACAGAAAGGATCATTACGGTTCCGTTGAATCTTGAAGGCATGAAGAGAAATTGAAGAGAAGGGGGGCAGTGAGCATACAGGGGACTGAGTAAAAAGCCACCCCTTAATGTACCATTCACCCCTCCATTAGCAAAGATTTTACAGTATTACTTTGATCCAGGAAAGGCACTTAAAGAGGTCAACCATTTTACTTAAAAGGAAAAAAAGAAAGAAAAGAAAAAAGCTTAGTGGGAAATGGTGCTGTTGGTCAAAGTTTTTTTTTTCTTCTGAGTATTGCTGTTGATTTGTGTTGGTGTTTTCCATATAAAATAAACTAATATTGCATCCTTTGGTAGCCCCTGCTCTTTAGGACTGGTACAATCTACCCTTTGTGTGCATTGTAATGGATCACTGAGCAGGCCTGATGCAAAAGTAAAGACAGAAAAGAGAGAATCAAAATTGGCAGAAACAGAGGAAGAGAGGGGACAAAGTAAATGAAGGACGTTTACATTAGAGAATAGAGAGTCAGTTCTGTTCAAACAAATATTTCTAGTAATTTATGTAAAAAAAAAAAACTAAAGAAATGATTCAATTGTCCCTCATCCTCACCTGAGAGCTGGTCTTGTTCTTTATAGAGCCGTCAAAATGATGTTAAATGATTTTATGTGTCTTGAGTCAACACTCTCATTAATGATGCTGGCCTTTGGACTGCTTTCAAGGGTTTACGGAATCATTCCCAGGGTGGCTCCTGAGTGTAGGCAGGAGACCCTGTAATCTTGTTTGTCATGGATTAGCAGAGATCTCAAAACAGAGTTTTGATTCAAGCTTTAGTTTTCTTTTTAAGACCCATGTACAACAGAGATTCTTAGACTAGTGTTGTATCTCAGATTATCCTACAGAACACAGGCTTTGTAAAAAAGTAAATGCTGTTGACTGTGTGTGCATTGTGCTTAAGTCATACCAAAATATCAAACAGACTTCTTATCGTAATAATCACATTTAATTATAATGTTAATTATAATGTGGGAAAAAGATGGTTACAATATCACCTCAAATATTATAAACATATAAATGTGTAGTAATACTGGGATATATCCTGGGAATGTCATACTGCTAATTTGTTAATCAGGTTGGAACTGCTGAGTGCTGTCATTTTTGTCAAGTCAACAATAATACGTGTCACTGAAATATAAAGCATTTTGATTTCAGAAGTTAAAATCCATTCATGTATACTTCTAATCTATTGAGTTTTACTGCTTTTTCACCTGATCACCCAAATCTTATAAGTTAAGGGCCTTTACTTGCCTTAGTTAAAAGTGTTAAAGAGCAGTCGCTGTGTAATTGGTGTCCTTTCACTAATATCAGCAACTATCTGCTGCCCTGCCCTCCCTATCCGCCACTGCAGCCTCCTCTTCCCTCCTCCTAACGCCTCTGAGCTGGCCCTTGATTGATGGCTGGGAAATAGCAGCCATGTAGCAAGGTAGGAATGCCATTACTGCACGATTCACACACCCCTACGAGATTCCAGTGCGCCGGTGAGATGGCACGTCAGAGACAGTGCAAGAAAATGCCTGGATTTTATATTAATTCTTGTTTAAAAGTGCAGGGAGAGAATTTGTTTAGAGAACAGCGGATCCACGTATCCAGCAGCTCAAGCTCTCTTCCAAATAAGTGCTACCTACTGAAAAAACCTTCCTCTCCTGGTTGCTCTGTCCCCATTTTTATTCCTGTCTCTATATTCCACGCTTTAATCTCACTTGATCACTCTCCCCATCCTTTTGTAAATTCTGGCTTGCTGTCTTTTTACTACTGTCTCTCTCCCTCCTCTAAAGCCCCTTGTTCACCCTTCCCCTATTTTTGTTGCGTGCTCTCCTCTGAAATCCATTTAGCAGCACAAGGTAAACACTCGCTTTTCATAAACAAGCTTTTAAGGCCTGTCCTCTCCGTTTTTCTCTCTCATAAAGTTGACGGAGCTTTACGGCTCGCTGGAGAGCGAAGAGGTTAAGTGGTGTGCTGCGCTGTAGTCACCTGCACAGACAGACACCTCACACAAGCCACAAGCACCACAGAAAGTGATGCAGTCATTACATAAAAGCTAATAAATTTCTAAGCTTTATGAACCACCTGGCATGCTTCTAAGTATATTTTGATGGCCTTTAAACGCTGTTTTGTGTGTAAGAAATGTGTTGTAATGATGGAATATTTATGCTTCCCATGGATCTCAGGACTGCAGCGAGTCAGCAATACACAGGATGTTGCTGTAACTAAGGTGGTGCTCCAATCCCTCGACAGGAATGGAATTTGGTTGTAACCAGACATTGTTTATTTGAACACCCACAAGGTATACTCAATCATCCCTAAAAGCTGCCATCAAACCTCCAGAACAATGATTCACCCCTTGGTTTCATCCTCAAACTTTGAGGTTCTTTTTTTGTTGCATTTAAATCTCACACAAGCCATTACTGTCAGTGAGGCGAGATGTTTTGGCTTTTATTATTAGTTATGAGTGCTGGGTTTACTCCTTGGTGCCATGAATCTCCTCTCGTTTGGGTCTGTTGGAAGGATCACCAGTGCTGAGAATGGTTCTTATATTACTAAATTGGTCTCAAATAACCTACATCACCTACATCTTTTGGGTTGGGTGTCTTAAACACAAGTGTGTTTGCCTCATGAGTTAAATTCATTAAGCAGGTGCAAACACATCATGCAAGGTTACGTCCAGAAAAGAAAAAAAAAATCAACTGGACAAGACCGCAATCAAAATCATCATGGCATCATATTAACTACAGTATAACTGATATCAAGTACAAAAGCAATCTGAAAATAAGAGCATAGTGTAACTGTTCTGTGCAACTGTGTAACTGTGCATTTTATGTTAGCTAGTCTAATTATTATGTGCCCAAAATTAAACATGAGTTGTGAGTTGTTACTGTTTTTTGGAAGCAGAAAAGGTATCACACCTTCATAATCATCTCGATTAATTATTGTATTATTTGTTTGAATGCTCCCCAATTTTTTCCCACCATGCAAGCCATGCCATATAAGTACCAACTAAATTACAATGTACCATGCAAGCTGACTCAGGATAAATAGTGCAGACATTTGACTCTTCATGCCTCTTCTGCTTGTGTCTGTGTGCCAGAGATCTCTTCTGTTTGAGATTCATCAATAAAAAAAAAAAAATGCCATTCTGGTTTATTTTTATGTCATCTACTAAAGTTTACAGTTTTACCTTCATGTACTTTCAACAACGTAAAATTTATTGCCACCATTTAGGTGTCTATGCTGCCATTAATTAGATTAGATTTACTTATCTGTATTTTCACACAAATACTGTCACATTTGTATACGTGTGCACTTGCTACAATTAAAACAATCTTTCTGAAGCTTAATTTGTTACACTGTAAAAGAGACATATTACATCATCATGCATTTTGTAATTGAGATATGCCTAGTTTCCTTTCTTTCTTTTCCCTGAGTATGATTTTGAGTAGTTTTCCTTTTTGGGGGGGAGACCTAT
Organism: Clarias platycephalus; assembly: GCA_030068275.1. Lineage (NCBI taxonomy): Eukaryota > Metazoa > Chordata > Actinopteri > Siluriformes > Clariidae > Clarias > Clarias platycephalus. The sequence continues at coordinate 19,250,248 of JAQQZT010000002.1, read as the reverse complement.
CACTAGTCACCACCCAATAACCTCCAGAGAACTTCCATTTGCATGGGAAATGTAACGTGATAGAAAACGACATGCACACTTGCGTAGGATACAGAGAGCTCAAGTTTGATTTGTTTCCCAGATATTCCATGACATACTTCTGTGTTGAAATGTATGATAAACTAGCATCTAATCCATGATTAAAAGACTTGATTAACTACTGAACACTACTGACTCTTAAGTTTAGATCATATCTAAACCAGCCTCTTCACTGAAAAGGTCGTCTCAGATTGAAGTCAATGTGTTTTTCTGTGTCCCCTCTCTCTCAGCAATCTGCCACTGATTAAGCCTGGGTGGGACCAGTGATGTCACTGTGACTGGAGAGGTCCAGGTTGACCATCACGTTTGAGTCTGAGAATTGAGTCATTTGTGATTCAAGTGGCGAGGAGCATGGGTGGTTTTCCCAGCACGACAAACACTGACTGAGATCATGGTAGAATTAAGTGCAATATGTGCTATATCTTTCGTGGGGTGGGGGACATAGAAGGCCCACCCATCTCCAGACTTGTTTAGTGATATAGAGGCTATACCTCAGTGTAAGTTAATACAGACTGCTCAGAGAAAACTAACCTCCAGTGGTCATTAATCTCTGTGGATAAGACATACATGCAGGCGCATACTGTAACATGCATGCACATAGACACTCTCTCTCTCCCCCTATAACAGTGTTTCACGCTGGGATTTTTCACTCAATATGTATGGCCCACCCAGATCTTGTGTGTGTGTGTGTGTGTGTGTGTGTGTGTGTGTGTGTGTGTGTGTGTGTGTGTGTGTGTGTGTGTGTGTGTGAGATCTATCTTCCTAATCACGAGTTCACTATAAAGCTATATGCATGCAGTTGTATAATGCACTGAAATCTATTCATGAATAAATACATACGTATATGTAAATTCCCCCCCCCCTTTTTTCATTTATCATTGTGCTTTTATTATATACAGTACATGGGTGTTTTCTATATGCTTTTCATGTATCTTCACACTTCACTGTCATGCTGATGAATCACAGCCGATGCCACACGACTCCTGTTCACATCGACCGCTTGGTTCAAAGATTCTACTGCATTTGACTCTTAACCTAATACACTTTCTAGTCCAAATCTATGTCTATTTTTTATGTTTATTTTTCAAGACTTCTCTCAGCCTCATGCTTGGCAGTGCTTTCTTTTTTCCTGCATATCAAGATCAAGCCTGAGCATGTGCAAGGCAAGCCATCACTATGCCAGTCAATCGATCTGTCAGGCTCACAAAAGCCTTACAAATCATTCAAAGCAGACCGAAGCTGAATAAAACTATGTCACAGTGATGGGGGACAAGACTCCAAAATCAAGCTTGTCGTATGGTAAGTGCAGCATGAGCTATTTGGGTACAGATAGCAAGGTTCATTTTCACATTGTTTATTTTGCTGGCTATTCATGTCTGTCAAGAAGAAATATGCATATGTCTCCACCAGGAACATTTGAATCTGTGCCAACCTCTTGGAGGCTTCAAGCTGTGGAAAAAAAAAGGAGAAATGTGTGGGAAAGTTAAAAGAAAAGGAGAGTCTACTTCATATGGGTGAGATGGAGGTGGTATTCAAGTGGCACAAAGAACAATAAAAGTCACATTTTGAGTGGGTTCTAGACGGTTTTGAGGAATTATGAGTCATTCAGTACTCCTATTTAGTGTTTTCAATGCACTTTTGGGAACTTTAACCATCATAGAAAAGAAAAACAAAAGTGACAAAAACTGCATACTGATTCCACAAAGAGCATGGCAAAGGTCCTTGACTACATACATATGAATTATAATTGGCTTGTTACTTGTGAGCCCTTGGTACCACCAGGGGTAGTGTAAAATACCTGATCATGCATTCCAAAAAGAAGCAGAAGACTACCCTGAAAGATTTTCAGAGATGACTGTTGCACTTACATCACTGTGATGGCAGATTAAGGTTAGAGAATCGGGAGCTGGTACATGGTCACGCCCAAGTGGGCAACACCTTTAAATACCTGTATGAACCATGAGCAGGAGGTTCACCTTAAAATGAGGCATGAATCAGTAGCGACTAGAGGTCAAAAAAACATTACAAATACAAAGATGTGGTAACTGTCAAAAATCTTCTTTCCTGTCTACTGTATACAGTATATAGGTGAACCAACTGATTCAGAAAGTTCCGATGGTAGCAGCAAAATATGCATACCAAACATACTGTAAGTAACCAGGAGGTCATCAGTGAATCTGTACTCAGTAGTGGGGCAGTGCACTTAGCACTGAGGTAAAATTCTTATTCTTTTGAGAAACTCAAAACATGTTGAAGTATGAATGATAAGCATATTGCAACAAAAAAAACCCTGCTTTTTCTAGAAGCATCATATTAACCAAATTGGCAAATAGTTGGGACATGGCCATCTTCAGAGTGGCTGTCATGGCTTAGAGTCTCTTGTAGGCTCCTGCCAGCTGGAAACAGACCCAGAACCAGACCACATTTCTGAAGATTGGAGAATTCTCTAGACACAACTATATACTTCATATGCTTACGTTTTTCCGATAAGGGGCAAGACATCTGACCTATCCGCTGATCTTATGTACAATCATTCATGTTGCACAGTCTCAGCTACTATATAATTCATTTCAGCTGAGCCATTACATTGATTGAATTACATTGAGGGAAGTTCAGAGTATTTTCTGTGCTTGTTGTTCTGATTATTATTCATTGCAAGGCCTAGGCGTTTGCCACTATCAAGACCTAGAGACTTGGGCTAGACTGAACCTGGAATCAAATTTTTTCACGTGCACCGTGTGCCTTATTCAGTGCAGGTGATGTCTTAGTCATAACCTTACAATGGTAAATTCTGAGGCAGTGTGCACATAGCTGTTACCCATCTTTGCCTTAAAAATCTCTGAGCAGCCTACAACACAAAACTGAGCTTATCCTCACAAGCCTTGAAATTAGTGGCACAGCATGGTGGTGATAAGCTTCTTATCTGGAGAGTCATATCAGATCACATCAGATCATATCAGATCACAGGAAATCCACATCTACTCTATGCAGACTTTCCTCTGGGTGAACGAGGCTCAGTGCTGGGACCTTTTCGCTTTTCTCTCAATGCCAGCTCTCTCAATGAGGTAATATTCTCACATGTTTTTTCATACCACCTCAGACACTTATGTACTTGTCTTTCTCAGCATGTCTGACGGGTATCTCATCATGGATGGCAGCTCATCATCTAAAATTAATCCCAGCATGACTAAACTGCTCTATTTCCCCTGGCAATGCATACCCATCTAGAACTGAGCTGCAGGACTTTTTCAATAACCCTGAGTTAACCCACATTACCTCATTGCTGTGTTTCCTTAACTGGATTTCTGCAGCTGATTTTCCTGTAGATTACAAACAAACAAAGCCAAAAATGAATCAGCCCCAAGTATATGAAAGCACCTATGAAATCCCACTTTGCAAGACATTCTCTTTGTGACCTAACCTACCATCCCTCAGAATATAAGGAAGATATCTATCAAGGCTCTACTCTGTACTGGCACCCAGAGGGTGGAGTGAAGTTCCCCTGGCCAAACAGGTGAGTCACTGGCTTTCTTTAAACAATGACTAAATTTCTACAGTACCTCATATGCTAATGGAAGACAGTTAGCATCAAACTTAGAATGTTGAACTTTGAAGCAATTTCACATTTCCATCTTCAGTGAGTATGTTTCCTGTCTGTTTGCCCAGTGTCATCGCCGTTTTTCCTACAGTACATACCCAGCCATACAATTGCCACAGATAACAGTGTATACTATTTCACACTTTTTTTCCTCATGGGTGTCTTGTCCTTGTTTTGATGGGCTTAGAGTATGTGAATACCCATTAAAACTTCTCTGAAACACCTGGGATAAAGGGCAGCCCGATGGAGCTTCCATACGGTTTTTCTCATTTTGTCCTACATCTCTTTCTTTGGGGGATGTTTAAAAGATTTATTTTGTCTTTTTTTTATATTTTTTTTTTACGTTATACCTTTTCCATCTGGTCTTCTGTCTCTGTCACTAGTCTGTCAGCTCTTTTTAATATGGTCCTGCTTGCCAATCTCTTATGTTCTAAATGGTAGTTAGAAGTCCCAAGTGAAATACTGGTCTATATGAGTCAGTTTGCAGTAGACCCGGGGCTTAATAAAGCCATCGTCCCTGTCTGTGACTAATAAATCTAAGAAGGGAGGAGCCATCCTTTGCTGTCTCTATGGAAAACTGTATGTATTTGTCCAAGGCACTGATGTTTAAGTGATGATGTGCTCAGCATTTTAGTTTGAAAGTACTCTTGAACATTGACCCATTTCTACATATAGGATATAAGGATATATACAGTGTATACTGCAAGAAAAATTAAGGGAACACTTAGTCCTGGTTTGACTTGAACCTTACATACACATATGAGGGGCGTTCAAGTCAAACCAGGATTAAGTGTTCCCTTAATTTTTTTGAGCAGTATATTTTAGACAAAGCACTCTTGAAAGTTCTCTGATAAGGGCTTCTTACAAATGCTATAGATATTAATGTAAATGCTGGTATTGCATGAGCAAATATTGCATGAGTCTTTTAATACGGAAATGTGTGGCCTCTCACTCAGCAATCCAATTTTCAATCCATTCTTAGTTCCAAAACTGCCTTAGCTCAGCGATACTTTTAGGATGTCCGGTGAGAACAAGTCTATTGTAATCATTCAGAGCATCTCTGTTGAGGTCGGGTTCTGCCTGGGTCTCTCCAAAAGGCAGATTTTGTGTCTCTGAAGCCATAGTAGATTTATTTCTGTATTTAGGAACATTGCCCTGCTGCATCACCCAACTTCTTCTGAGGTTCAACTTGCAGACAGCCACCATGACATTAATCTGTAGGATTCATCTATAAATTCTGGATTTAATTTTCCTCTCCACAATGGCGAGCAGTCCAGGTTGACAGGCAGCAGAGCAGCCCCAAATCATGATGTTCCCTCCACTGCACTTCAGTGCTGGGATGATGTTTTCATGTTGGTATGCAGTTCTATTTTTACGCAATACATTGTGCTGTGTGTTCTTCCCAAACAATTTTATCTTTGCTTCATCTACCCATAAGATATTTTCCCAGTAGTGTTGTGGAGTATCAAGGTGGCCTTAGCAAACTTATATACTATGCTTGTTCAAAGTTTTGCATATGATTGACTCATTAACAGATATGTTATCCAGCTCTATTGAATTCTTCAAGACTTTAAATGTTACTCTAGGTTTTTTTTTGTTTTTTTTTGTTTTGTTTTGCTTTCTTACTTCCTTTAGCATTCTGTGTTGTGCCTTTGGAATGATTTCGGCTCAGTGGCCATGCCAACGTAAAGTACCAAATTATTCCCATCTATAGACAACCCGTCTAACTGTGTACTCATGGATATTTAAACCTTTTGAGATAACTCTGTAAGTCTTTATAGCTACATGAAAATCAACAACTCTTGATCATACAGTAGGTCTTCTGAGATGTCTTTTTGTGTGTGAATACAAACACATTGACACTGTTTGAGTGTTTTAAGTTTAGTTATCTCCAAATCACTCTTCCACTCTCATTTCATTAATTGGACTCCAGCTAGCATTTGGTGACATCAGACGTATAGGGTTTCACTTTCTTTTTCTACCATGCCTTTGTAGGTTTGATGGGCGTATTTAATAAAGACATAAAATGTATTTTGCTTAAAAATATTGTTTTTGTTTATACTGTATCTGTGACATTGTTGAAAATCAGATCACATTTAATGACCAATTTATCCAGAAAAACGATTTCTTTTTTAGCCAATTTGCCCACTGAATGGATTATCCAAGACTTACACAACCCCTTTTTATTCACACCAATCATGCCAAATTAGGTCAGACTGTTCTGATTGAGGTGTACGTGATGCATTTTTACATTGAAGCTTACATGACGTATCTGATTATTAGTGGAATATTAGATCTCAGTAAATGCAACTAATGTCCCACTCATCAGACAGTGAATAAAAACTACTCAGTACTTTCACATAAAAGAATGGAAAATGACAAGTTAATGCAAGGCAGAAATGCAAATAAGGGAAATCCAGTAGAATCTAATTAGCCCTTAGAAATATATGATCAGAATTCTGCAAAAGTGAATGATCCTCATTTAGAAGAAAGAAAACTGGTTGAAATGGATAGGCTATCCACAGCTTTGCAGGACAGGATAGCTCCATATCATGGTCTGACACGCGCACAGAGATGAAAGGGAAAAACTGCTAAAGGATTCACTTAACATACAGTATGCCATCAAATGACCTTATTGGAAGATCTCCATGTCTCACAGGAGCACAAGATATCCAGGTGATTATTTTATATAGTCACAGTCACATACAAGTGTTTTAACTGCTTTGCTTTGTTGTACAAATATTTTATTGGCATATTAAATTAAATCTTTTCAATTTGCCAGTCAAGTTGTGACACCTCCAATATACAGTAAAACTGGAAAATATTTTTAAAAACAGGGATACTTAAGGTTTTCCAATAATATACTTAATAATCATACAATAATAAATATACTGTCAATCCCCAACTACAACTTATAATTAAAACCTGCAACATCTTTTCTTTGTTACCTGACCAGTATTGTATGGACATGTCAATTGCATACTGATTGGCAAGGGCAACTCCCAGACGCCATAAACAACTCATGAACAGTAGTTCTTTTGTTTTTTAAAAGTTGCAAGTTGTTGCATGAGGTACAGATGTTGATGTACAGTATTTTGTACAGTATTTTGTTCATATTCATAACAACTTTTCAATTCTCTTTTTAAATCTCCTTTCTTTCCCACTGTGTGAATTATCATCAATGCTGATTTCCCCTTCTTTAAACTTCTTCATCCATCTGTGCACATTGCTTTTGTCAGAGGTGTCATCTTCATAAACATTCTGTAATGAGTATTAGACCATCAACTATGACAAAGGAGATTTTCAAAGAGGTTCAACAATGGCACAAATGCATCACTTGTGACAGAGACTACACTGGGTACTTCCTTCATATACTGTAGAGTTAGAGTTAACTCTACCAACAAGTAGAGTAATTTGATTGACCAATGTCAGTAATATAAAAATTAAGCAGACTTTTGCATTTCTTTCAATTACTTGATTACCACAAACAAATTACAGTACACTGTAAAAAAATAAATAGTACATTTTACGATAAAAAAAAACGGCAGCTGTGGTTGCCAGAATTCTATCTTTAAAAATACGGTAGCACCGTTATTGCACTGTGAAAAAAAAAAAAAACGTAAATTTTACAGTAAAAAATGGCAGCTGTGGTTGCCAGAAGTTTACCGTAATTTTTTTTTACAGAATTTAATTGTTTTTTTTTACGGTTTATAACTGTCTAATTAACATGTTTATGTTGTTATAAAAACAGTTTATTCCCGCC
>JAQQZT010000002.1:19213780-19235547 GCA_030068275.1 Clarias platycephalus | reverse complement strand
CCCCCCCCCCCCCCCCCCCCCCCCCCCCCCCCCCCCCCCCCCCCCCCCCCCCCCCCCCCCCCCCCCCCCCCCGGGATCACTAGAAGCCCAGGAGCAGCATAATATTATCAAGATATGCACTTGCAGAATCATTAAGACCACAGAATACCAGATCCCTTAAGGGTTGCAGTGGCCCATTGCAACCCATTTGCAAGACAGTGAATTGGAATAGACCCCAGGAAGGCCAGAAGATGGTAAGTCTTCAGAGTGGTCTTCGGAGACAAATACAGCACTAGGGACTCTAGTAAAGACTTGTATTCATCATTCACTTTCTTTTCCTCTTTTACTTTGGATCAACATAACCTTTGCTTTCTTCCTGGCCCTTGGAAACCAGTCATTGAAAAGGTTCAAAGTGTCAGAACACTTGTGCCCTTCAATGGAAACTTGCTAGGTGGTGAGTCCAAGTTTCTTTTTCACCACCAAAGGCCCCTGCCACTTTGAAAGAAACTTACTATTATTGGTTCATAGCATATACAGTAACTAAGACTTTTTGACCAGGATCAAAGTGTGTTTGATCTAATGATTGGTCGCAACAGGTTTTCTGTTATTGCTGGGCCTTTTCCATGTGTATTTGGGTGAATTCAATCTTCCTCTGCAGCTTTTCTCCTATTTGAAGAACACTGGAATTAACATGAATAGACTGCTCCCTCTCCTGGTCCCCTTCTCAGGGCTCTTTTATAACAGTCTAAGGTCGTCTTACAGTACCTTATGTCTATGTAAATACTCAAATTGGGAAAAACTCAGAAGGTTAAGGCTTAGGAACCTTTCCTGAAGCCAAATAGGAGGTAAGGGAGCCACTGATCCCAATCAGATCAGGTGTCATTTATAAACTCATGGAGGAGCTATTTAACAGTCTGGTTAAATCGCTCTGTTAATCCATCTGTCTGTGGATGATATAGGGTAGTCGCAACACTCTTGATGCCCAATAGTTGGTAAACCTGTTTCAACAGTGTGGCCAAAATTGTAAGACCTAGTTCCATCAGAAACTCTCACTCAGGGAAAGCCCACTCTTGAAAATAACTGAACTAAAGAGAAAGCCATAATCTTTGTTTTAACAGATTTCAAGGTGAAAAGTTGTACTTTGTAGCATAGTCTGTGATAACCAATATGTAGCAAGTACCCACTCTGTTTCATTCTACAGTGCCAACAATATCAATCTCCAGGTGTTGAAAGGGGGATCCAAATTATCAGGAAAGGGTGGAGAAGATCATTTGTGAGGCCTTTGACATAGGGTTTCTGGCACTGAAGGCAGGTCTTACAAAACTGGGCAACCATTGAGCCTGCCAGGCCTTTATAAATGCCTTTTTATTCACACAAGTGATGGTCTTGTGTTTCTTGGTGAGTATTATATCTCAGACCACCTAAGGAACCAGTAGCTGCTTAACCTGACCATCCTCACAAAAAAGAATTCCATTCTGCATAAAATTCTCCTCTTCCTGGCTATCCTGTGCAGTCTCAGGCTCACAGTTTTTAGCTCAGGTGGTCAAAGTTGAATCATCTCATTTTGATTATATCGGTAGGTAAATCCCGTCTGGAATAGCGTCTACTGGTGGATTTACAGCAGTGTGTTTAAATTTCTCTTGTCCATGCTGGCTTACAAGATTTCCCAGGTTCTACTCCAGGTTCTAAGGTTCCCTAAGTTTCCTGGGATAACCTCCAGGCCCCCCACGTCCCTGAATACAGGATAAAGTGGTATAGATGATGAGTGAGTGAGTGAGTGAGTGAGTGAGTGAGTGAGTGGAGGATAAGGCTTTTCTTCACCATGTACACAACAATTTGGGATCGTCTCAAGGGTCATCCGATATTAGATGGTTCCTAACATCTGTGTATGATGGGTTGAGTACTGACAGTGTCAGTCAAGACTCTTTGGTGCTTCCCCTTAATCTTCACAGTTGTCATATTCATCGACGGGTGACCATCAGGTTGACAATATCTAAGTTTTGGTGGTGTGTTCACTTTTTGTTCAAGGCAGCCTTACACACTTCAGCCACGGTGGCAACTTTAGCAGCTTTATGGCCTTTGACCCACACATGAAGCTTCATATTTATATTGAGATAAATATCCCTTGACTTACCAGTGAGCAATGGTACAGTATGAAGTGAAAGTTCCAGTCAGATTATAGGGTATCCGATAAGGTATTGCAATTCTCTTAAATGTAATAAGATAATGCTCAACATCATGCATTTCTGTTAATTTCTCCAATCTTGTATCAACAGAGAATTGATCTTGACCTGGAGTTACATGACCTGGCTGGGTGGTGTTTTAAATAGATGTGGCCTCAGTCTGTGGATGATTGTTCAAGTTCTTGTGCTACGGTCCCATGAAGACCTTGAGAATACCAGTTTCAGTGTTGGTTCTGTGGTTTCTTCATCCTCAACACCTATAGTCATTCCAGAAGCTCCAGCCTCTAGCTCCTCTTCATTGCCTGTTCCCACCATTATCACCATATGTCAAGGAACAAGAAGGCAGGCAAGAGAAGATTTTTTTTTTTTTTTTTTAAGGGAAAAACAAGGGTTGGTGTTAGGGTTACATTCACACAAAAAAATGGAAAGTAACTTACAAATGGTACGCCACTGTTCAGGGGCCATAAAAGAAAGTAATCAAAACAAACTTGATCCAAGTAACTCTAACAAATTAACTCAAGTAAACAGAACAGTTAACACAGACAACAGCTAACAGACCTCCCACAACTGGAACATACAATATATAATGACTGATCTCACCATTTACAACACAAACTGTAGGGGTGACTAAAAGACAACTTTGACCAACAAACCTCTGAGCTGTCTTTTACTCTGGACAAGATGTCCCTCTAACAGAAGCAATAACACATCCAAACCAATAACTTAAAATAATGAAGTTAATGTGTGATTTATTTTGTATATGCTAGTGTGGAATTTAGTCAACATACTGTAGCTCAGATAAGAATTAACTATTGATTTAAATTAACTAAAGAAACTAAGTTGTATAATCCAAAAGAGTTACTGACATTCAACTTAGCCAACATGGTTCGAACGCATCCCTTTTACCACAAGCAGTGTTGGGGGAGCATTACTTTCTGATAAAAGTAACTAGTTCGAGTACTTTTCCATTGCAGAAAATTAAAACTCCTTTGCGATTCCTCATGCATGTTGTTTTAGTCAAGACCTTTATAATTATTCTACCATCGTCACTCAGCGAAGTTTGGCCCATAATCTGTTAACTACTAATACTCCATCTCACCTACGCAGTTTCGTGCCGTGGTCGTAAGTACGCTTCATCTTGTTTCACCACAAGTTTTGGTGCTGTGATTAGGTTTTCCACGCGTCGGTCCTCGCTTAGTCAAACCGAATTGGTGAAATAGGGGTATAACAGCAGGAATAACGGGGGTGGGGGGGGGGTGCCTTTCACACACACACACCGAATAATGGATTGGGAATGAGTAACTAAAAAGTAAAAGATAACAAGTAACTAAATAACAGTACATAAATGGCGGACATAATGTGTTACATCAAAAAAGTAATTCAACGCGTTACACCCAACACTGACCACAACATAGTAGTAGAGGTAGTAGAAGGAACACAATCATCACAATTGATTTGAAATATTTCTTATCCAATGCATTATATGGGCTATCCAAGAATTAATGTACACATTTTGTTTTCCTTCCCAAAAATGTAGACAAATTGTATGAGCCAAACAAATAAATAAATCACACTCTACCTTTACCCTAGACTAATAAAATCTATGACTCTGAAACAAGTTTACAACATATACACCCAAACACCACCATTGATAAGGTCAGTAGGACAGTCAGGACAGATCCCAGTTTCCCTAAATGCAATCAGTAGGTCTATAGCCCTGCAAAATGTTAAGGCTAAGGTGGAGATTGAACCACCTTAATTCTTTCATTCATCCATTCTCCACAATGCTTATCCTGTGTAGGGGCAAAAGGGTAATCAAACCGGAGCACCCAAAGGAAATTCACAAAACCCAAAGGGAACAGGTAAACTTGTTCACCATCCTGAAGGCTGTCCCATGTCAAGCTCTGAGATGATAAACGCGTTTCCTGTGCTGCTGCATCTGTCTGCTGCCATTAAGACTACTAACACTGTTAGCATTGCTAGCTCTGTTGGCTGCAGCCTTAAAGGGAATGTTCTCTTATTTGCCAGAGACATGTCCACGTTCGTTTGTTATTGTAATTAGTCCAACTAGACTCTAGTTTCCTCCCGTAGCACTGCTTTACCTGCTTCACTGCACTGTGAACGTTGTAGGACATAGTCTTGTACAGTTCCATATTCCTAGAGGCAAGTCCAACATTGTAGGCAGCAGTGCAAGATCTCAGAGCATCAGGGATGTGCACGATTTTCCTGATGCCAGCTTATTTTCCTTGGGGCCTTTGCTTCAGGTCACATCCTATGTTCTTCCTCAGGATCTCACTTGGCCAGCATAGATCTGGTTCTAAAAGTGTTAAATAGTGAATGCACTGTAAACCAATAAAAATAAGAGTGTCTTTGTCGTATCTAATGGAAGCTGTGGTGAAGAAAAAGAGTGAACACCAGGAAAGCAGCAGGACCTGACGGCACCTCAGGTTGGGTCATTAAAGCCTGTGTTAATTAGCTAGAACCTGTGTTCACAGAGATATTAAAAATCTTATTACAAGTGGTAATTCCCAGATGCTTCAAACAGCTCATTATCATTCCTGTCCCAAAGAACCCAGTCAGAGACATTATCTTCTCCTTCATGATTCATTTGACCCACTACAGTTTGTATACCATCCAAACCTTCTCCTGAACGTCAGCAAGACAAAGAAATTGATAGTGAACTTTAGCACAAAGCAAGAAAGGAATTAACTGGCTTCTCTCATTAACAGGACCCCAGTGGAGAGAGTGGACAGTGTTCACATCAAGCAGTACCTGTCATGGTCCTGTCACATTAACAATGGGGATGAAGAAGGCCCAGCAGTGTCTCTACTTCCTTTGAAGCTTGAAGGACTTTAGACTGCCTTCCAAGGTGCTAATGAACTGAAATGAAAGGTAACTGTACTTACAGTTCTTTATAACATCACATAAATAAACATATATACATATTGCCTGACAATATCTGGTGTTTTGTTACATATATATATATAATAGTTCTACCTTTAACATTTTCGGGAATTTATCTAGGTCTAGTATACTGGTCAATACCCAGATCAATGTTCCCAGAATCTGAACTGGCTTACATTCACACAGAATTTTGTTGTTGTGAAATGCAAGAAGAATTGTAAGTATACCACATGTTTTGAAACTGGTCAGTTCTTACTACTTAGGTTTTCAATTGAATCTTTAATAACACGGTCACAACACAGTGACTTACTTCGATCACAGTGGGGAGTGCGAATCCATCACCAGGATCCTTGTCATTTCCCCAAAAAACTGCTAATTACACCTCGAACAATGTTGCCTGTTTAACGACACAGCGCCACTTTATGGTCAGGTTGAGTTAGGCTACTCAGACAGGAAGAAGGACAAATTGTGGCATTTGGAGAGCAAAGTGTATGTTTTAAGAAACCTGGGTGTGGGGAGGGGGAGAGGGCAGAAACAGCTGTTTGCAAAATTAAGGAAATCGCAGGAGCAGGTATTTGTGAGCCACATAGAGAGGAATGTTTTGGAGCATACAGAAAGCATGCCAATGTGGGGCTAAGACTGCATAATTATAGTCATGGAGATAATGGCATTATCAACAAAAGTAACATCTGTCTCTCACAAACCAGGGAGTTGACAGTAGATGCTGCTCGTTTTGATCCATACTATGGAAAAAAACAGAATTTATGATCTGCATTTTGATTCTCTCTACCCGTGTGATATATGAAATATATTGCATTTATTAATTATAGCCACCAGGAATTTCATACGACTGTTGAATAATAGAATTTAATGAGCATTAAAGGTCCCGTATTTTGCTCTTAAGTTATCATGGGTTCCCCAAGGTGTGTCTGTTAATACCCCTCTGAAATATTCTTGAAATACATGTTTTTCATACCTGAAACTGTCTTTATTTCACTCCTCCTCCAAATGCACCACTATATGGAATAGCTGAGCAACAAGCTGAAAACGCAGTAGATACAGTAGCTTGTTGGATAGCGACAAACTTCTTATTTGGTCACAATAGGGGGGAAATCTAATTGGCTTGTTTAAGTTCCAGCCAGTATAAAAATTTATAAAATACAAAAAGCAGGTAATGTTTTTTTTCACTTATTTATAATTTTTTTTTACATGATCACTAAGAGCTAACTGTGTTTGGAAAAATGACTAAAAAGTGAATTTAGCATTTCATGAACCCCTTGATTTCAGTCAACAGAACAGCTTCTCAACAATAATATAGCAGATATTATATAGGACTGATATAGCTCTAGCACAAAACAATAACATCCTTGGGAGAAGAAGCCACCGTGGGAGTTTGTTGTGTGAATGGATCAGCTGGCCATGCTAAAAAGATAACTTTCATAGTGATGCCACTGAGTTCATGTTTTTCAATGTTCAGACCAATAATTTCATCATCTACTAGCAAGAATGAATAACAGTAAGAGGAGAGCATAACAGAAAGAGAGAAAATGGGCGAGTCTTCGAAAATGCTGTTAACTGTAGGTCATCAGACAAATATGTTACTATTATCATTTCAAAATCTCAAATATTTATTGAATTCCCACCCACCTCTTTGGCTTTGAAGCATGCCATCTAGGTACAGACACAGTGAGAACAAGTGGGAGTTTCATTTCACATCGCTGAAGTCTTTTAACAGGAGACACAAGTAATTACATGCAATAGCAATCCTTCATTTTTATCTATTGGTGTTATCTTTGCTGTCTCATCATCGTAATCAGAACTTAGAAAAGAATACACCTTGGTGAAGTCATGGCTGTACTAAAGGCTGATAGTCTATGCTGTAAGATTTTTGGACTCATATTCTAGAGTGACCTATGAGATAAACTGTCTAGGGGTCACCGTCATGTTTTGATATAATATAGTTTCATATAATCTCATCAGTGATGGTGTGAACAATACTCATTACATCAGCATGAACAAAAGTTTTTCATTTGCTGTTCCTTCTGTAAACAATATACTCATGTAGGCATTCAATCACTCTCCTTATTTTGTATCTAATTGCATACAAACCCAAGAACAAAGTCTGTGAAGTTGTATAAAGAAATTAACACATTTCTACATCTTCATCATTGGGCAATGGATCTGCCATGATACAGTATGGCTAACTTATGCTGACTCTGACTTCCTCAGTGGGCTGTGTACAGGGATGCGGCATCAGCATCAGTACCAACATACTCCAGGGTCTTCTGCTTTCCTGAGTCATGCATATGGGAGACTACTTCAGCCAGATGACAGATGTTTCTCTAGTGCACCATTGGATCTAATATCCACTGCAGCAGTTATTAGGTCTGGGGACAAATCTCATATGGACTCTTCTGGTCTTGTAGCAGGAATTTGTGGAAAATGTGAAATTCTTCCAAACAGTATGTCAAGAGTTAACATTGAGGATCTGTGAATGAAAAATCAGAATGGAATACTGTATTTGAGCGTAAAAGAAAGGGAGAAACAAAGTCGGATCAGATAGAGATAGAGTCTGGGCATGGTGGTTGTATGTGTGGTGGGGGTGTACACAATCTCATGTGTGCCATTGCGTGTGTGTACCTACGTCATGCTCATGTGGGTAATCTAAGAAATTTAACATATCTTCCAATCACCCATAAATATTCACCGTGGCATCTCATTCAACATGTGGAGTGCTCTTTCTCCATAGTCTCTGTCCCTTTAGTGGTGTTCTAGATAACCTTATTCAGAGGACACACAAACACACTGACGATATTCTCTTGGATTTAGGCCGATCTACCCCTCTGGGACTGATAATTGCAGATGCTTACTTGGATTTGAATCTCTTCAAGTGAATGATTGTACAGGAATTCATTCGGCATAATTATTCAGACAATACCTTGAGGATTTCGGGAATGTGCATGGTACTCGGCAAAGACATTCTAAATCCCTGTAAAACCGCCAGTGATAATAGCATGGGCAATTAATATGTTATTTTCCATGTTGTAAGGCTTACTGAGGGGGTAAATTATGCTTAAAAAGTCTGCTAGTCAATCACAGTTCTATACTGTACTCTACATAAGGAAAGATAAAGAACGCTGAGCACACACACACACACACACACACACACACACACACACACACACACACACACACACACACACACACACACACACACCATAAGCAGCTGCAGGTCTCCACCCATGTTTCTGTCTTACATTGTAATATTTTCACCCCAATACAGAACTTCACTCACTTGCACAAAACACCTCAGAGCTTAGAAAATGAGAGAAACTAAATAAGACAGAATTAACTACTGACCCCTAGCTGTTAACCTTTATTACAGCCCAAAGAGAGAAAGATTATTAGATACCTCCTGCTCGGCCTACCAATGATGCCCACCTTGTTTATTCTATACCACCTATAATGTTGAGCACTCTGACTTTGTGCTTAGCAAAAATGCATTTAACTAAGTTTGAAATTCTTTAATTGCATCCTCAAGTTTACATTAAAGATATGCTGAAATACTTAACTGTTTGCAGTATAGCCCCGAATTTAGGGTTTTACCACATTTTCTGGAACTTTCTAAATTACATTACTTAGCATCTTTAAAACACCCCAAGAAACAGTAGATGTGAAATACTGACACATAGATTAGGTGTTATCAAATCTGAAGCACGTCCAGCAACATTGGCAAGCGAAAACATTTTTATCCCAGACGATTTGGCTGCCCCCAACTGTGTAACTCAAAATTTAATTGCTGCTTAGACAATGATATGTCCAACAAGGTCTACTTTAGCTTACTCTGAACTCAGATTTTTTTAAGGGCTACAAGGGGAGGAAAAACAAGGAATCAAGATGTTAAAACAGAGAAGAGAGAACTCTCTGTCTACGAGGTCCTAGGTCAAACAAAGCCTAGAGAAATATTGATCTTAATTTCTGGGCAGTCCAAACATTTACCTCGATACGGAATGGGTTTGTTGCGATAAACTTCTTACAAAAATCTAGTTTAAAGTTTCTCAGCAAGCGTTTGAACTATTGCGTATATCTCTTTCTGTCTCACCTTTTCACACATGCCTGTAACTGATTGAACCACACAGGCCAGCCAAATGGGAAATCAATTTCTACTCAGGACGGCTTGTCGACTGCAGCCCGCACCTTATCAAACCCTGTCTCTCCCATCGACGCCATCTTACACACTTAATCACCTCCCTCTGTAAGATTTAACTAAACATAGAGCCTATTTGAATATGGCATTGGTCCATGGTTCTCAAAGTGAGATTTACATGCGGGGATTACAAAACTATCACCTTAGGATAGCTTTGGATTTATATAGAATGCTTTTGTTTTCATTTAAAAATGCCCATCATCTCACTTAATGTACATCAAGGAACTAAGCCTAGGAAAGGCAGATTTAATTTGTCAAAATGTTAACAAGTGGAACCTTGGACTTTAATAAAACATTAGAAGAAATCAATGAAACATTAATTTAAAAATAACAGGGATATGTAAATCACAGAAAAGATGAATTTTTTTATTTTATATTTAAAATTTGTTTATTCTTTATGTAAATTACAGGGAGACTTTGAACTATTATCACAAACACAAAATGTCTTACATCCACAAAGCTGTCTCCCATTAAACCAGCAAGTTGACACCTTCTTTATGAAGCTTACAAAGCAATATAAGTGATTCTCATTATATCAATAAGATAATTAAAGTCATTACAGAGTTTATGGTCACAATAAATCTAAACTCTCAAGGCTCAAAAGAGCACATGGAAGATAGGCTGAAATAACTGCAGTGCCACTGGTAGTGGTTGGCCCCATGCTGCTGCTGAGTGCCTCTACTGACTCAATCAAAGCTGGTCTCAGCCACCTGGAGCGAGGCCAATGCAGCATATTTTGCAATCAAAGCAAAAGGTGATGTCAAGAAGAGCTCCACTTTGTTTATTTGCCCCCTGGTCATTATTCGGCTCGACTGATGAGCAAATCAGGCTTAATTGCTGCAGGAAAAGCTGCAGTCATCTGCCAGGATGATGTGGAGGAAAATGAGGTTCCGTTAAAAGCTGACCACACAGTGGTTGGGACTGTCTGCTCTTGCCCTCGGGCATCCGTGCTGCTTCCTTGTTCACCATATCCTGCTCTTTTCATGTGGGTGGTAAACACAAAACCACCTGGAGATTGACATTTCAAAGTGGGGTCAGTTATTCAACCTGGAATTCACCGTGGCCTTTTTAGATTTCTCCTATTAATCTTTTTAGTGGTGTGGTTAATGAGTCAGGGTGGATGCCATCTTAAGCTCAGGGGAAGACCTAAGAATCAGTCCTGTCTTTTTATGCATATCACCTTTCCATTACATACTGCAGCAGTTGAACTGAATGGTACAAATCACTGTCAAGAACTAACATACCAAAATGTGAGACTGGCATCCACAATCCCTTGATTGCGTTTTTCCTTTCCACTTATCAGGCAGGAGTTCCTGACTTAATAATTGTAACAGTAATTACCTTTGCTGATTGCTGGCTGAAATTGTACATGTATTGTACTTTGTGTATTGTACAGAGTTCTTTTTTGTCTCAGACTTTAGCCCTTTAATCTCCATAGAACTTTGATCAGCCTTCTGACGAGGACCTACAGGAAAATGAAAGACCTTCCATTCACAATGTTATGCAGGTGGGAACATCACCAATGTTTGCACTGTCCAATCACCATGTGAGCAGGCCACACAGTTTTATCAACTTAAGTTAAACCAGAAGAGCTTTTCAAGCTAAGTTGAGTGGGGTGTTATTGTCATTCCTCTCAGTAGAGAACAAAAGCTTTTTCTCCAGGATCGTGGTGCATCACATAACCGTCTAGTAGTACAATACACTGGACTACATGAAGTGTAAAAAACACACTGTGAGACAATAAGTAAACAGAACAAAGGACACAGAGCAATAAATACACTGAAGCACTGAATGCACAGGCCAATATTTATACAGTGCAGTGACAACAGAACAGTGATTTGTGGGAAAGCTATTGTAACGATGGGCTGTAAACTACTGATTAAATACTGAGCAGCATCTTTATGAACTTGAGTCTATGAACAGAAACAATATCTGAAGCATTAATAACCTAGAGGCAGGTTAAACAAACAAAAAAAAAAGATTGCAGCTCAAGATTATAGGGGGCTTATGATTGCCCTTCCTTGATTTTTGTCTTTGCAACAGTACACTGCTGAACGTTTTTGAGGGTATGCAGGTTATTTGTTTGTGTATGTTTGGTTGGGTAAAGGGGTGAGGATTAGGAGGGTCTGATGTGAGAATGATACAAGCAGTGTTGCACAACTTCTTCCTTTCCTCACACATTTCGACACAGAGTAAACAAGTGTTTCTCACAAAGTTAACTCCTAATCTCTCCTGTACTCCCTTATTGGGGTGATCCCACAAACTAGGGGGCACATAGACACGGAGTTAAGGTTTGCCATGTCACAAATCAATTCCTGATACCCAGAACTGGCAAAAGTAAACAATGGCACAACTTAACCATAATTGATGGTACCCTTTCCCTTTATACTGTAGATTCATGTCAAACAGTGGTGACCAGACAGTGCAGATTACTGAAGATTTGCAACACAGGAAGATTATCCAAGAATGCATGACTTTGATCTCCTTACACGTAGCTTTGGATTTCAAGTACTTATTCAAAGGAACATTTTTTCTCTACAAAGTGAATGATGAATGGCTCTAATGATTTCTTAATTTTGCACTGTAAGACAGCCTTATCTTGCACGAGTGTGTACGTGTGTGTGTGTGTACACAAGGATGTGTATTTCAATGTGTGATAAGCCTGCTATACACATCGGAGAGCTGAAGATATATGCTTGTAACTTTGTTAAATCTCTCTTTTTTTTTTTCACAGCAATAACTTATGTAACAAATATGTCTCCTCCCTTATTAAAGCAGTATCACCTGCAGCCTCCTTCAAGCAAGAAAGTTCATAAATTGCTCTAAATAACATAACAGGTCAAGACAATGCACTCTGAGCTTGTTGTATTTTAAGTGATCCACTCTCCTAAAGAAAAAAAAAATCCCTCAACTTCCCTCAATGAAAATGAAATACATTGTGGAACAGACAGGGAACCTTTTTCCTTCACATTCTCATTGTCCAAGTCTGCTTAGACCTCAGGTTGCATGCTACAAAGAAAGAGATGAAAGATGCAAGATGAAAGTGCGCCTGCATGTAGGTCGAGGGAGACAGCAGAATATAATCTCCAAAGCAAGCCAATCCCCTAACTTAGCGCGGGCTATAAGGGTTCCTCTTGTGTTTTTTAACCCTCATCAAAGCTCTTCAGGCAAGGTGAAAGGACAAGCAAAACACTAATGTAGCTGAAGCATTAAAGATGATTGTCATCTGCCAGTACATAGCTTGCAACCTGTTGCGAGATCTGTTGATTATGAAGTTGAGGGCTTGATTTCGTCATTTCCTATTCCATAGTTCAAGTGTGGCCAGATGGTGTTTTTACAGTTTCGTGTTAGTTCGGCCAGGTCTGTGTTTTAGTTTGGCCCATATGAACCCAAACAGCCGTGACAAGATAAGACATGTAGTATGTAGTCAATGAGAAAGGCAACTCTAGAAAGGAAGCTGCCACTCTTTAACATTTTCGGTTTCCATGCTGGAAGTCAATGATAGATCAGAGCATCAAAACAGAGTTAATTATCAGATAATTTCTGTATGCAAATGGACCATAACAGGCACATGAAATCATATATAACTCTGTGGTAGACACCACAAATTGTGTTTAAATGTAAAGTAAATCCTGCCTGCATTCCTGAAATGCTGATTTAGGGCATTCATACAGTATCTCTAATTTATTGTTAAAGTTGCTGTTTATGACTCCTCTGAATTATTTGTGCATCAATCATAATAAACACAATACACAATGAACTGCATGACCTCTTGGTGTTTCACAATGTTGCATCTGTGAAGTGTTTATGTTTTGGTGGATTCACAGCTATTCTGCTGCCGCACTGGCCACAGTACCGCCCTTAATACCTGTTTAAGGTACTTCATGTTAAAATATACTTTATATTGGGCTAGGTCCAACATGAGCCAGTGCTGCAGGAATGCAGGGGTTTGCCAGAAGAGCACCTCCGTTAGTCCTCTAAGTAAATAGGAGTTTAGGGTGCAAATGCCAGGCCAGTTCAAGGGAGACAGAAAACTTAGTTTTTCATAGACCAGAATCTAAAAGGTGTGGTATAGGTCTTTATAGGAGTGTATCATATACATTTTATACAAATTTATGACTTTTGTTATATATTTGTCATAATGTATGTGCACTTATGCAACTTGTACTGTACGATTAAATACTCGCCAATTAAAAAGGCTTGCAAAGAGTCAACTGATACTCTGTTTTCATTATCTGCATGAAGTCAGAGCATTGTAATAGAACTGTAAGTGCAATCAGAGTTAATACAAACACAGTAATAATTTTATGGCATGTTTCTCAAATACCTTCTTTGGTGTAAACACTTGGTATAGTAATCTTGACCAATTCTTATGGCAGTAATGGATTCAGAAACTTCTAACAATTGAATGAACAAATAGCTGAGGATAAAACCACACAGGGCCTTTGGGCCCTTTGGGATGATTACACTGTTTACATGGCTTAAAGACATCACTCTGAATGCCGAACATTCACACACTCATTGGTCATTTTAGACTAAAGGAATGAAGTTCAGGGATATTTTTATTACCCTCCAATGTCAGTTTATTCAACCATGGAATGTCCAAGATAAATTAACGGCATCAAAAAGATGTGCTGTATATTGAATTTTTATTAATTGCCCATGTGAGCAACAATATTTACAAGTAACTGTGGTTGGGTGCCAAAATTAGATCATATCACATCAGAGTTAAGATAAGGAGGAATTACAACTATGGGCTAATGCTTCTATGAGACATTTTGATAGTAGTGGGTTTTGACTGTAATAAAACAGTCCAAGAATCAAACAAAAATGGCAATACTACTAAACTGCAGTATACATTATGTCCCAAGTCTCCATTGATAGGGCAAATTAACACTGCTGAGGAGAATTCGTCTTCCAAAATCTTTAAAGCCCAAAATAATAATACTCAGTATTGTGTAGGCTCTCCTTGTGCCATCATGACAGCGCTCTCTCTCTCTCTCTCTCTCTATCAGTATAAAATTAGTAAAAACTTTTAAATATAATTTTTTATGTTTTTTTTTCTAATTTTATATATAAAGTGAAACTCATAGAATCATTATATAACTCTCATATAGAATCATTAAAAGTGAAATATTTCAAGCCTTTTTTTTGTTTGTTTTAATTTTAATAATTACAGCTTAAAGGTCACAAAAATAAAACATGTAGTATCTTAAAGTATTAGAATATTAACTAAGATCAATCAGAAGAAAAATTACATTCTGAAAATGTCATTTTCTGTCAATTTCTGCATTCAGTGCTGGGTCAGAGCAAAAGATACAGTACAAACATAATTTAAAGGAATGTATTCAAATCACAGTAACATACAAAACATTGAACATTGAAACACGCTCATCATAAGTGGGAGAGAAGCGGCCAACATGAGTTTATTTAGTTTTCTAAAAAGATATTGCACCACTTAGTTAACCCAGTTAGCAAAAAAAATTAATTAAAATTAAAATTCCAAGTGTAAGAGCAATTCTTTACTACCTTCACACCCAAACCGAAAAAAGAAAAGAAAAGAAAGAAAGTCACAAAAAACATATGGCAAAGGTGGCATCAGTCTTGAGCTGGTCCCTTTCCCTTGCCCTGCTAGTTACATATTATCCAGCACCATCTGCTGGCCAGATCAAAAACATCACACTGGTTGATATTGCATTCAGTTAAAATATTTTACATTGAACAACTCCTAAATATCTGATAACCTCCATAAAATGTGACACCATAGACAAAGAATAGAGATGATGAAAAGTTCTTTGTGTATAGAACCCTATTTTACTGCTCCTAACCTCTAGTTTTTCAGTGCAGTAAATATTCTCATCACACAGATAACCATGGAAGACACAATGTACACCATATGGAGATATCTGCTTAGCAGCTTATGTATCTTAACAGCCCTGTTCTTTACATTTCTTATTCTCATGACACATGAGATTTCATTTGTTTCTGTTGCTGAGTAAGGCCATTTACCTCTTGGTTGCAATGGCACTTCCTGCAAGCATACCACTAACAAGGTTTAACGTTTCCCCCCACCATACCACTTACTTTCACTCTTAAGACTGATATGTTAGATGAATTTTGTCAGGTTGCAGTACCTATAGACTGGAGTCAGTTCCTCTCACCACACAATTGTTCATTGTTGAGTAAGCTGGACCTGACTAGTAGTTGACTAGCAGGACTGTAACAAAGTGCTGCTAGTGTGGTTAAGTGGTTTTCCCTCACTATAAAATGCATCAATTACAGCTGCCTCTCCTAGTCATCTAAAGTATTGGTTTCCAAACACTGGGTCATGACCAACAGGTGGATTGCAAGAAATTGAGTCACCATTCATCATCATTGTTACTATTCATACCTTTCAGTCCCACGGGGGGGAAATAACTAGTGTTCTACCACTAACACAGTTTCAATCATAATTCCACCTGCAGTTAGAGTGAGAGTAAATGAAATAAAACAGATTCGATGTAAAAACACAGTCTGTGAACTATGCCTGTAAACACATTTATTTGGTATCTTTTGTAAGATCCAGTTTTATTGTTGAATTTTAAAATGAACACGGTTTCATTAACAGATGTATTTGAAGTTGTGATTTATCATATGTAGCATATTTCAGAAAGGGGTGTATTATCGTGAATGGTAAACCAGTCATTTTTGAAATATACTACTGTACATATAAATTGGGACACGGTGGTTTAAATAAAAATTTTAAAAAGTGAATCTCTAGAAAAAATCTCTAGCACAATACTGTTTTCCAAGGATGGTTATTCATTAAAATAGCACATGTTTTTAAGAAGATAGTATGAATCCCTGAGCAAATCTGCTGTCCTAGCTGGATGAAGAGAATTGTCTAACCTTAGCCTGATTACCAATGCCTATAGATTTTACCCTTGAGGCCTGTGATCCAGCAGTACAGGAAACACTCCCAGAATGCAAAGAGCTCATAGTACACTATGATGGACCTCTTTGCCCTTGAAAGCTGTCCTGTGGATTCAGTACTCTTCCCAGTTCCCAAATACAAAGATTTCACCAGAAAATGCTGGACAGCAACCAGTCTTTATATATAGTAAACTGTATGTATGTGTGATGCAAAGCATCCCAAAGGCCTATGACACTGAGAAAAAAATTCTGATCTTGCTGGAAAGGGAATTTTACATATATCCGCTGAGCTTGGGGTCACCCCTAGTGCTGTAATTCTATTACAAGCCTATGCAAGATGCCCTTCTGAAATAGATGTCTTGTGACATATTCCAGCAGTAAGTGTGAGAGAACTCAAAGCCTGCCTTCCAAGTGTTGGTGGCCAGATGACTCTGGGATAACCTTGTGGTTGAACGCAGGATTTCTGCCCAAGGTTATATCATCCAATCTTGTAAATCAAGTTACTTGTGTGCAATGAATGTAGTACTATAGTACTACTGGGATTAGATGGCATTTATCTGATCTTCAGACAAATGATTCTCATGTTACAGAGGAAAGATACAAGGGACTCCCTTGTATAAGTAAGTCTAGATGACTGGGTGATAGACAACATCACGCAATGGCCTACAGACAGGTACAATTATATTTAGGTGTGAAAAATATAAATATAAATCCTATAACACACTGGCTTTCTTGAGGTTGTAAATCCTTGCCCAGGGTATAACTTTTACTAGATAGGTTGCAGAACAGACAGTGGATACTCTCATCATTAGCTTGGCACGTTTTTTTTGCCAGAGGCAATAAAAAGCATGGTGTCCGTCCTTATATTCTCTGAATATGTTGGGACAAGAGGAGAGGCAAAGGTCTGTGAGCCCAGAACAAAGGGCCTCCCCATAGCTCATAGAGAGAGAGGCCCTCTCATCTGCTTGGTATAGCTGTTTGGCTGTTTTAAGAGCTCAGTGTGAACAGGTCCAAACTAAAATAAAGTGAATAAAGGTGTTGTCAAGGAAACATCTGTACTTGCAACAGATAAAATTATGTTTTAAAGTATTTAATTTCAAGTACTAACTATTTCATGCAAAAAGTGTTCTTATAACTGAGCTTCCCTGTATTTTTAATGAATCAGTGAGATCGACTGTTTCCCCTTATGACAACCTGCCTTTAATTCAAAGCATAGTGAACACAGCCTGCATGTACTATTGTGTTGATAAACCTTCTTCTGGATTCCCTTCACATGAATAAATCTCAACAAGAAACACACTGTATTGCCATATGGCTTGACGTGTTTTCATTTTCAAGCTTTCTCTTTTTCTCCCTCTCTGTTGAACTCTTGCCAATGAAGGACAGTCAATTTATCAGATGATCGTTTACCTTGTCTCTCCCCCATGTTGCTCACTTTTGGCTGCTAGACAGCATGATCAGACAGTTCCATTATTTCAATTTGAAGACAGGGAGGCCAAAGCATATTAGGTGTCTGGCCAGAAACCTGGGAAAAAAGAAAGAAAAATCATTGTGAGATCACATACAGTAAAGTGACTAACGTTGTACAGTGTCTTACGTTTGATCTCACTCTATTCAGTCACCTAGACATGTTTTGTCTTAGGCAGTGCTTTAGCATTTCCTGGCCATGTTTTGTAAATATTATGGATTCAGATTCATGTCAGTCAAATGTGCATTGACTACAGTAGGTCTCAGTATGACAGTTATGTCATAGACTTCCAGTACTGGAAGTCCAGCTGGAGTTCAATTTATAATTGATTGCATTTCCAAGCGGGATTCAGTTCTCCTTGTTAATTTAGGTTTAGGGTCTCATTTATTGAATAAGTGTCAGTTCAGTTAAGTGTAAAGGTTTGGTTTCTTTAAGTTATTACTCAGTCATGACTAAAATGGTATAAAATATAGGTTATACAACTGAAGATCAGACTTCAATCTGGACATGATTATGGGTGATATATGCCTCAAAATATCATAAGAATGTGAGAGTAATTTGAGGCACAACATAAGAATGCTTTGCAAAGGTATCGAGCCGTAAGTGTTTGTATTGTTACATCACTCAATTAAGCAAGAATGCATAAAATTAAGTAATGTTTTGGACACAGCATGCCAAACAGTTTGTTTACTTTTACTTCATTAGTGCAAAGACTTTTGGCTATCTGGATAGCTAACACACATTTTTTTGTACAGTCGTATTAAAATTGTTTTGGAAAAATTAGGCTCCTTTCTATGATTTCATAGATTTCATATTTTTATTTAAAAATTACATTCGTTGATATTTGCCATGTAAACTGATGATGTCACTAGACATACTGTAACATCTGTTTCAAATTTCAAATATTTTCACTATTTGATTTACACAATATGTCTAAAATTAAAATATTGATATATTTTTATTGTGACACAAGGCCAAGTTTATCCATGTCACTTATCCCATGTTCATGCTAGCTGGCCTGAACCAGGGAACTCGGGGCACATGACAGCGTACACCCTGGACTGTGAACTTCATTGGAACAAACCAAAACCGTGCAACTAAACACCTGTTGTAATATAACTGTACAACATCTGGACATTACTTTGTTTTGCAAGGTATGTAGGCTCTGATTAATAGATTATTTACAATCAAGTGTTATATTTTATAGGTTTAGTGCTGGTGGAGCACAATGAAATGATGCTCGGCTACTTTTTTCTTTAAATAATGAGAAAGATTTGTAGGGGGGAAAATACATATATAAAAGTTTGTATATGTTTTTCTAAGCACTTAGAGATCCAATCAGCAGTAAAGTGTATGTCATGCATGAGAACTTTTAAAGCAAATAAAGTGGCGTTAATTAATGAATTTTAATTGATTCTAACCATCAACTCCTGCACTGAGTAACATGCAAGAAGACATTTCACCTTAAAGGCTGCTAGAAGGCTCTCAGCAGCACAGGACATGTACCTGTGTTGCTACTCAACATCTACTAATAAAATGATGATGCACTGAAAAAAATCTTCCTTTTTAAATAACAGCTAAAAAGGTAATAATGATAAAAACACTGTAGGTGTTACAAGTCCTATGATAACTGTGCATACAGTATACTAACAAATAACACTAATGCTTTTACTGTACTCCAAAGATTGTCTAAAGATTAAAAGGAAAACTAACAAACAATTCAATTAATAAAAAAGCAATCATGAGCTCATTTCCTTTTTTTGGTCTGTTTTCTTTAAGATATTACTCAGTGATGTCTAAAATGGTATAAAATATAGGTTATACAATTGAAGATCAGACTTCAATCTGGACATGATTATGGTTGAGATATGCCTCAAAATATCATAAGAATGTGAGAGTAATTTGAGGCACAACATAAGAATGCTTTGCAAGAGTATCGAGCCTCAAGCATTATTCACATTTTTTATGGTTACCTCATTCAATTAAGCAAGAATGCGTAAAATTCTGTAATGTTTTGGACACAGCATGCCCGAATGGTTTGTTTACTTTTACTTCATTAGTGCAAAGAACTTTGGCTATCTGGACAGCTAACAGACATTCATTTATACAGCCCTGTTAAAATTGCTCTGGTAAATTTAGTTTCCCTTCTATGATTTAACATTTTGCTGATGAACTTTCATATTTTTAGGACAAATTTCATTCGTGAAGAATGACATTTACCATGTGTACTGGTGTCACTATAATAATGCAGTAAAATCAAATCAAATACAAAGTTCAAGTATTTTCACACATTGATTCACACAATATGTCTAAAATTTAAAGATTTAAAATTTTATCATGACACAAGCCCAAGTTTATCCATCCATCTACTGACAATGTCACTTATCCTATGTTCCTGGCAGCTGGCCTGAAGCCTTTTATCTTTTTTCCCTGCTAGACCTCCAGTTGGGCTTCCAGTGGGGATCCCTGCGGTGATGTCCCCTAGCAGCCATTACCCTGCCTCACTCACAAAGTATAATCATGGTGTTGACTCACACGATGACATGAAAAAAATGCAACATGCAAACAAGTGGTAGAAAACTGATTGCAAAAATGTTACCATCATTCTGAATTTTTATTTTCTTTTGCCCCCAGCTAGATGCCACTCTGGACGGCTGCAACTTCAGTTAGGTTGGAGGAACCTAATTAAAGTTCAGCCTGGCCTCAGGGAAAGCCACAGAAATAAGTATTTAGTGTTCAGTAAGCTACATAACAACAGCAAAGAAAATCTGATTGGATAAAGTTGTTCCCGCTCCCCAGGCCCTAAGACAAAGGGATGCATCAATAGGAATAGGTATATTTGTAAGTAATACAATAGTTAAAGTTACAATAATATATTTTTATTTTGATAAAGACTCAGATCTTTATAAAGACCCTAATTGAAGGCCTTCAGCTTCTTAACGCCACTGGTTAATAATACTCACTCACTCATCTTCTATACCGCTTCATCCTGTATTCAGGGTCGCGGAGGCCTGGAAGCCTATCCCAGGAGACTTAGGGCATGAGGCGGGGTACACCCTGGATAGGGTGCCAATCCATCTCAGGGGCCACAGGTAAACTCTGAGTTATAAAAACTAGCCAATAGGAACATAAAATCAATTTCTAAAATAATTCAGAGTATTTAAAGAGACCATCAGCTTGTTGCAAACATTTCAACCACTGTCAATTAAAATGGAAATAAATCCACTTTCTTTCATTTTCATTTTACTCTTAATAAAAATGTTTAGGTCTACATTTTAGGCATTTCATCTTTACTGTAAAGATCATTTCAACAAGCCCTTTCTTCAAATGAAAGAGTATCAGGAATTTTTTATTTAGTCCGAAACAGAATCCCTTCATCTCATATTCAATTACAAAATAAAACAGATGCGGTATGTTATTTAAAGTACCAGGACAGCACAGAGAAGAGGTTTACACATACCAGGAGGCCCTTACACGACTTTCTTCGCACATTAGATGGGTTTTAGCGTTTGGTTCTAATCAATTCACAGCTTTTCACTGAATGCACATGAGGCCATCTACTGGCTCAATAGTAAAAGTACATTGATAAATAGCCAGAGTATGGCTGATCGATTGCAGGAGTGACAATGGACACCTCCTACAGAGATGTGAAAAGAGTACTGAGAGACTTTAGTGCTGAAAATGTTGAGCAGTACAGTGCTGTAGTTTAAATTAGACAAGCATGTGTGTGATTCACTTTTGACACCTATTGCGTTGATATTTTCGTCCCATCTGTGTGAAGAGTGGTTGTTTTAGACTGGTTTTATCCCGGAGGATCTTGAAGCATACTTACATAAAATTTTATCCACTATTTAATTAGATTTGTCTGTTTTGGTGGATTGTTCATAGGTGGTAACAAGCATCATCTAATGTATTACAAAATTTAAACTTCTAAAAACAAACAAAAAACAACACACACACACACACAGTTACACTCGAAATTAATCAACCCCCATTGACAGTTAGGTTTATTGATTTACACAATTAAATCTGACATTTACATTTAAGCATTTGGCAAACATTATTATCCAGAGCGACTTACAAAAGTGCTTTGTAGTTTCCATCATTGGATAGA
>JAQQZT010000002.1:19172334-19187474 GCA_030068275.1 Clarias platycephalus | reverse complement strand
TATATACACACACACACACTTAAACTATCCAGATTTTTTCATATATATATATATATATATGAAAAAAAAATATATATATATAGGCTAGCAAAACAAGCTATTAATGGCTTGGCCTATAATAGTTGCTGTTATTGGTATATGCGTTATTGATTAGCATTTAAATCGACATTGACAAACACCAGTTATTTTAACCCGCAGTAAAACCAGCGCTATACGTTAATGCACAGATTCAGACCGATGTCACTTGATTGTGCTGGCGCGTGCGAAACGTTCATTGGCTGATGTCACGCGCAGTAAGTGGCTTAATTAAGCGGCGTTTGCGTGTGTGGTGTTAGAGATGAACACGTCTCCTGCACCTCGTTGAAACAGCTATTAAAAGTATTGCCGTCGCCCGCTGGCTTTACATCCCTCGCCGCTTTTGAAGGCAGTATTTAGTAACCTGTTGATGTTTTCTCTTTCAGTGGATGACAAATGTTTGGACTCCCGACCGGGCGCCCTCCTCCCTCCTGCTCAAGGTGCGGACAAACGGTCGCGCGCTCTTCAGCCCCCGCCGGATTAGAACCCGGACCCCGGAGTCAAGCGCGCCACGGTTGGGTTGAGATCATAAGGACCAGGCTGTGTAAACCCCATGAGCTTTTTAAACTGAGGCTGCGCTCCCAGAGAGAGCACAGGAAGAAATAGATAAAACACCACTGATAAACAGCCATCAACCTAACCTACATTTCCGTGGGAATTTTGTGGATGGAGAGCAAATACCTCATATAATTACTATACTGTGTAATGGCCAAGCAATAATCTGTCACTCACATTTTTTAATTAAGGGCTACGCATGCTATAATACAACTGTAGTAAATATGTGTTTGCTTGAACAAACCCCAATGTATTTTTCAGCTTCTGCCAAAAATGTAGCTAAAACTTCAGTTGAAATACTGTACTTTTGAGTCCTGTATTCCTCTTGTTGTCCTCACCTATGTGGCGCGGTGACGTCACATCTATTTACGCACATCTGTGCACAGAGGTGGAGCCTGAATTAATGCGTCACCAAGACATGTCACCACTGACAAAATGTCAATTTACCTATTAACATACAGTCTTCATGTTTCAGCACTTAGTGGTTAATGAAGGTTAGTTACTTATTTTCTGGAGAAAAAAAAATCACAATAACATTATTATTATTATTATTATTATTATTATTATTGTTGTTGTTGTTGTTGTTGTTGTAGTAAAAAAATTTTTTTTCATCCTTTGGATATTTTCATCCTAATCATAGAATAAAATATAACATTAAGGAATCATGCAGGACTGCAAAAACATTTAAATAATTTATATCAACATTTAAATCATTGTCGCCTCCGAAAACACACACGTGCGTGATGATGATGACCCGAGGTGAGGTTGGGTGGGGAGGAAAAGCGAAGCTTTGATTTGAATTGATCAAAGCTGTACTGTTGATGATGATGATGATGATGACGATGACGATGATGATGATGATGACGACGACGATAATAATGATGACGACGACGATAATGATCACTATGATTATTCGACTGATAACTCCACCGCACCCTCCCAGGAGCAATGAAGACACGTGATTAGTCAGTGTGCACGTGACATCAGCTTTTATTTGAGTTCGTGCAGCTACAGAAAACACTCAGTGTGTAAAGTGATTAGTGCACGTGGACTAAGATAAACGGTATAAGAGTGAATGGATGAAATGTAATAGATGAAATTTTATTATTATTATTATTATTATTATTATTATTATTATTATAGCCATACCATTAAACTATATGATAACCTAGTAGGGCAACATCTGGAATATTTTTTTTGTATGTTTTACACTTTTGGGTCTATTAATGAATGGTGGTTTGATTTTTATTACCTAATTTATCTATATTTTCATCTTAATGGATGTTTTCGGGGTACTTGGACCAACTAGTATTCTTTTGTTTGCTGCATGTTGAAATCTCACCACAAAATCTCCACTGACAGCAGCGCCATGACCAATGCGTTAAAAAATATCCCATAGGCCTCAGGCTTAACGTATTATTTTGCTATGCCGATACACGGAAAGATTTTTTTTATTATATCCTTCCACAGTTACTAAAAGTGTGCGCACTCACTCACGAGTGTTTTTGTGACATGCTGTAGAACACAGCAGAAAGCAAATGGAGATTCAGTTACGCCGTCCCTGTGACCCTGTAACATATCCTGCGTGTGGAAATAAGTGCTTCTTCACTAATTATGGGAGTGGATGCTGGTACAGCTACAGTATATGAGCCACGATTAATGTGATTCCCTGTGAACGCGACCTACGCTTTTAAAAAGAGGGGATTTCATCTGGAGCGTACCCCAGGCTCGTATCGGCGCATTATGAAGATAAATACGGTTTCGCGGATACGCTGTTGTGTGGGAACTGCGGCAGAATCAGTCAGAGCGATTTGAGACGCGGCCGCTTGGGCGTCTAATGGGAAGAAGGGAGAGGGTAGGGGGAATGAACTCATCCCGTCAAGTTACTCCCTAGAGCAGCTAGAGGGAGGTGAAAGAGCATCGAGGTAACAGGAGATGACACAGAGAGAAAAAAAACGATATGCAATTAACAGGTAGAGTGTTGCATTAATTTTTAACATCTGTAGCCTGTTACCTGAACCTACACTGCACGTAGGGAATAAACAACACGAAAACGAACCATTCGGCGACAAATGTTTTTTTTTTTTTTTTTTTTTTTCAGTGAACAAATTCATAAATAATCCGACAGCCATGGACACACAAATATACACTTCTGCCCCGGACGTGCTGCATGCGGAACTGATTAAGATCTGCTCTCTCTCTCTCTCTCCTCTAGAGCTCCAGTCCTCTACAAGAGAGAGAGAGAGAGAGAGAGAGAGAGGAAATAGCTCGTCTGGCTGCTGACAGAACCCCGGCCTCTGCGCAAAGATGAATGGCCCGGATTATTTAAGTTTAGCACTTTGACAGAACCCACCTGATGTGGAGGATTAATGCAACGAAAATCCATCTGCGCTCAACTCCATCCAGAGTGATGGCCTCTCGCCGAGGAGGTCAAACAGTATTTAGGATAAGTAGATATCCAGGATGGAGCTGAACTTTCCCAAGGCGCGCAACTCTCCACTAGTGTACTAGACTAAATTAACGCACGGGCTACTTTTATTACAGCTTGTTCGGTTGACAATCATGTTTACAGAAATAATATGGCACGCAGAATACATGAGAGAACTTAATATATGAGTCTAGCAGGAGCAAGAGCGTCAACCAGTCTCATCCCGGATTGTGCGTAAGGATCGCGTCCCAGACGAGTCTCATAAATAGAATCTAATTGGAAATGGCAGATGAACTGCACTGTCAGAAAGGACGAAAATATAAATTTCCCGAACATCCCAGACGTAAAGACGCGGCCAGAGGCTTCATTACCCCCTACGTTTTGGACGCGGAGCTTGAAACAGAAACTCTTCACTGCCTGGGAGTAAGACATCTTGCACGTAGGGGAAAAGACCTCGTCCCCGGTGTGACATTATTCACAGCAACAACTAACACGCTGTAGAGTTGGAGCAAAAATGAGCAGCCCCTAATTTGAGAAAGCCCTCTGCTTACTTGGGGAATAGTGTGTGTGCGTGTGTGTGTGTGTGTGCTGCTGGTGATGGTGAATCACAGAAATAACAACGCACCTATTTGCAAGTCCAGTACCTCACGAATATTAATATAAAGTCAAAACTGAAACGGAAATATCAAACACTGAACTCTAAAACAAACATTTAAACACATTTTATTAATGCAAGTGAACATTTGTTAATAAGTTATGCAAACTATTTATAACTAATCTATGCACCTACAGTGTCTTTTTAAAAATACTATTATTATTAACTGTACACAATTTATTTTGCTGACTTTTTTGAGGCTATCTGCGCCTAACTAGTTTGGAAAAAAAAAAATACAAGCATAACTGAAACAGGGGGAAAAGTATAAGGAAAAGGGAGTGAAAATATAGAGGAAGGTCTTAGCCCCAGCTCTGTCATAACTTACAGTGTCCCTATTGCCCATAAATATCAGAAATAGACTCACACTCAGACTGATCCACAAGCAACAGTCCCTGAGCGAGTTCATGTGAGTGTGTGTCTGTGTGTGTGCATGTATGTGTCCCTGGTGGCCAGAAATCTGGCTTCGGATTTAGCTGGTCTTCTTTTCAGGTAACAGCAGCAGAAGCACTGTGTGTACTTTTTGCTTTCACTGCGGTTGTTACTGAAGGCTCTTATTTATGCCTTTTCTTTACTTTTTTTTTTTTTTTTTAAGGCAGACTTGTGTCCTTTGGTATGCTCTTTTCAGCCTTTAAGCATTTTGGATTTGTTTTGGTGGAGAAAAGAATAAATAATGTCAGGTGACAGTGCTTAAGGAGGTACTAAGTCCACATGGTAAATTTGTCAGAAAACAAGGCCTTCGGCTCAAGTCTTTGAGCTTCTGGCAGTTTAAAGCAAAGGAGGAACAATGTTTTTTTTTTTTTTTTTTTTTTTAAGTTAATCCACCACTAGCAGAATATCAGCCATACATTTAGACAGGTTCCAAAAAATAAAGTAGAATTGGAAGAGTGGACAAATATAAGATGTTATATTGCATATAGGCCTATTCCAAAATAGCAACCTGAATGAACACAACAATAAACAGGGAAAAAAGTTAATTAATAAAATGTTAATGAATTGACTATTAATTAATGAAGCAATTAATTAATTTTGTTTGTTTGTTTGTAATTAGTTTGTTTGTTTGACCTTTTGCCTATGGTATAGACAAAGACGTGATGAAAAGTAGTCCTTATTAAATTAGACTTAGTTACTATATAACAGATAGTCTTATAAATATTAATGAAAAGACTATTAATTAATGAAGATGATGATGATGATGATGATGATGAAGAAAATGATGATGATGATGATGATGATGATGAGGTGATGGTTATAATTATTATTATTGTTGTTTTTGTTAACCTCTTTCCTTGAGCTAATACATTTGACTATTTTCTATTTCTGTGAGAACTACTACTTTTTCCATATGCTGCATCATAGATCAGACCAAACAAATGGCTTTTCTAATCATACTCATCCTTTCTAATATGCTTTTATCTTGAATACTGTTACTATGAAGAAGACTAGCCGAAGACTCCCCTGCCCTTGTTTTAGTTACTGATAAATGTCTGTGCTGCAAAAAATGCAGGTCCGTTTATTATTCCACATTACATCATCTGGCACTTCTATTCATTCAGGGTAGTCACAGACAAATGATCCATGTTATTACTTGGTAATTTTATCCCCTGGAACACCAGTAAGATGGAGATAAAATACCTAAAACCCCTGAATTTGACCTATAGAACAACAGTAAAGTTATACAAACATTGCTACATTTCGATAACTGTTGAAAAGGCTCAAAGACTACCTTCAAGAAATATTATTGCAGTAAAGTCCTTGGTATTATTTCTTGGCCAATCAGTAATCTCCACTATTATTGATGTTTTCTGTATTAGTTTGATTTGGAACAAGCTGGTTTCTGGCATGATACCTTTTTTTTTTTTTTTTTTTTTAAATGTGTGCAAGTATTAATCAAAATTATACAAGAATAAATTATAAAGCAGAGAAAAGGAAGATTTCAGTAAACACTTTTATTATTATTATTATTATTATTATTATTATTATTATTATTATTATTATTATTATTATTGTAGGAAATATGATAAGATTATACAATGTTATATAAGAATACAAGCTAAACTTGCAAACTGCTTGAAATACCGTACAAAGCTCAGGTTCAACAAAATGTGTAATCAACCAATCAGCCAATTGCTACAACAAAATCCTTCCACATAATTGTAACATTTATTATGGGATTTACTAAAAATTCTTTGTGGCAGCTGTGGAAAAAATGTTCTTTAGTAAACCAAAACGTGATTCTATGGCATCCCTGTAAAGAAACTTTATTTAAGAATGTGGTAACCGTGATATTTGGTAGTACAGTTATTATACCATTAATTTTACAGACTGTTCCAACTCTAGACAGACAAATCCTTTATAATATACTGCACCATGTGGTCACTGAGTAAGAAATCAGGAACACTGACAGTCTCAGGTCATGCTTTTCTGTTATATGCTTATTCTCATCATCAATCTTCACTCTGAAGCCATTTATGTGCTCATGCGTTGAACGTCCCACAGACTTCACTTAAAGTTCCAGTGCAGAGACTCAGTGTTTGTTAATAATACAGATTCCCTACACTGGCTGTATGGCAAAGCAGGCAGCCAGGGTACTTAATGCAGACATGTTGGATCTGCCCATCAGTGGTGATGCACACAATACGTTGGCTGAGATTAAACAGTATGGAAACTAGGGGGACAAAAGTCTATCAGCATGTCACAAAGGCAGGCGGTATTGTATCCATATGTATTGAACAACCAAGCCGTCAGAGCTGCTGGCAGGCCCATTCATCACAGACAACTCCTGGCCTGTCACACACACAATACTACTACTGACCATCCACATGCCCATTCAGAGCTCTGTGACAATAGTGAAATGAGCAGCCGGCCAGCACAGGGGGAATCAGATGGTAGAGTCTCACTCTCTGATTCTCGTTTGGCTTCTCCTGGTCTCTGTCTTTTGCTTTATTGTTGCTACTGTATATAGCACAAAAATAGAGCAGGTAATATAAAGTGTGCTCACACACTTCTTATTAGCTGATAACTACTAACAATTAGTATTTAGTAAAATCTTGATTAATTTTAGCCTGGTGCTCTTTATTTTCTTTATAGACCATTATATTTATCACATTCATTTTTCTCTGACTATTGAGTTATAAACACAATCTGTATATAGACATTTGTAACTTAGTAACCTGTCTGTAATGTCATATATTAGATGGAAGACTACTATATTTTAAGTATGTACATATAAAATGGTTTACAGAATTTGGCCTTACACCAACTTGCAGTGGTGCTATAAATCCTCACTGTGTTATTCATAGTTATAGGCCAGTGCTACAGTGAGTTTACAGCCATATAAAAAAATAAAAATAAAAACAAAAACTGGCAGCTTAAATACTTAGAGCGTGCTCAAAATAAGCAATGAATTTAATGTTTTAAAAAGTCATTAAATCCTACTGAGGCAGAAAAAGGGTTGTTTTTTGGTTATGTAAGAAATGGTCATATGAAATATACTGTGTAAGAATTATCGTATACAATGTAAAAAGCTTTTCCCCGGACATGTTTTGTCTTGTACTGTATTTATTTAAATACTTACACATATTCAAGTAACAAGGTTAACTCTTGTCATATTTTATTGAGTAACAACTGATTTTGAATTGTGGTGGCACGGTTGTGTAGTGGTTAGTTCTGTCGCCTTGCACTTCCAGAGTCCGGGTTCGATTCCTGGCCAGGCTTGATTCTCGTCTCTGCGTGCATGGTGTTTGCATGTTCTCCCCGTGCTTGGTGGGTTTCCTCTGGGTACCCCGGTTTTCTCCCACAGTCCAAAGATATGCAGGTTAGGCTAATTGGCGTTCCCAAATTGCCTGTAGTGTGTGAATGTGTGTGTGCCCTGCGATGGATTGGCACCTTGTTCTGGGTGTACACTGCCTCGTGCCCTAAGCCTCCTGGGATAGGCTCCAGGTCCCTGCGACCCTGAATACAGGATAAAGTGGCATAGAAGATGCGTGAGTGATTTTGAGTCAATTTGTAAGCTCCTCAGTGAATTAAACATCATTGGCTGTTTTTTCTAAGTAAAAAATAAACCTTTTTTTAATTATTCATAACTGTTTACTACTGGAAAGACTTTTTGCTTATATTGCAGTTTCTGGAACGAACAATACATTTGGAAAAACAGACATAACACATAGTCTTATATCACTGCTTTAACTTTACCAGTGTGAAATAATGGTTTCTGCAATGTTCTTAGTGTCCTTTAAATGGCAGACCCTTAAAATACCTCTGACCACAGGGAAAGCAATGTCGTTCTCAGCCCTATCTCTGATTATAGTGCTGTAGCGCGCTGTTCCCTCAGTGAGATTGTCATGCTGACTCAGCTGTACTGCTTTAATTACCGATCTGCTCTGGGAGAGAGAACAGCTCGAAGCACACCACACAGGCCAGACATTCAGCCTCGTCTCCCCAACCTGGGACTGACACACGGGAGAGTGAAAAGCAATAAACACACTCAATTGAAGGCAATAAAGTCGAGCCACGTCTCCTTCCTGACCACGCTGCAGTGGCATAACCAGTTTATCCAGCTGAAAGTAGAGAGCAGCTCATAGCAAATGACTGCAGAGTGTTTCAGTAATCACATCTAAGCTGGTGCTGCAGAATGTAAAATTGTACGGCCAGTTATTAAACCTCAGGATATTAAAATGGCTTTGTTTGAGGCATGATCAGAGTTTTTCAATAATAGAGTCATTAAAAATGTATAATGATTCTGCTCTTGAGTAGTGCAAGCAGAATGGATTGGTCAGAAAAAGAAATCGAATTATCTTTATTTTATGAAGAATAGCTGA
Organism: Clarias platycephalus; assembly: GCA_030068275.1. NCBI lineage: Eukaryota > Metazoa > Chordata > Actinopteri > Siluriformes > Clariidae > Clarias > Clarias platycephalus. The sequence goes on along the minus strand of JAQQZT010000002.1, from coordinate 19,178,944 downwards.
TGCACAGTTGATGGTTCATCATAATGATACCTTCTAAATCAAATCATAGAAAGTCACTGTCTCTCATTACAGTCAATTACTGAAGAAAATAGCCCGCAACATGCATTCCCTGACTTCAACAGATGTAAATATCATCTTTCAATAATACAAGTCATCTTTCTGTCAAAATAACCAGGGAGCGTGTTTAGGCAAATTAATTTTCAGAGCGAAAGTGAAATAAAAACTTTCCAAGTATTGATTATCATTCTCATAATCTTTAAAAATGTAGGCTAAGCATTTTTTTCTGCATGTAATGAAAATAAACAATAAAATGATTGAACAAGTTATATAATGTTTCTCTAGGGAGATATAATCCTTTATCTGCATTAATAACAATAAAAGAGGAGATCTCAATATTAAGCCAATGATTTTCAACATATCTCACCATATCTGTCAACACATGACCAGGTTCATGCCCCACTGAGTGTGTATGTGTGTGTGTGTGTGTGTGTGTGTGTGTGTGTGCGTGCGTGTGCGTGTGTGTGTGTGATTGTGTCTATATAAGCATAGTTCATCACACAGAACATTACTGTGTTCACTCTTTCCTTTGTCATTTGGAAGCTGTCCCATGAGAGTAACCCCTTCTCAAACCCCTTCCTTGCGTTTAGTTTTAATTAACCTCACAGAGATACTAGGCTCCAGCTTTAGCGTGTACATGTCAGAGAGGTTAATGATTTTTACAGGCTCGGGGACACGGTGGAGAGGACAGATCAATGAGCCTCAATTCCCCAAGCTGCATGGTCTCTGGCTCTCTGTCTCACTTAGACTGCATGATCACCGGCTTTCACATTAACAGTGAATGCTCTGTGAAAGTGTGGGTCTTTGCGCAATACCTCAATGGTTAAACAATACTTTGTATGCACTACTCATTAGCCAGACCTCAATTATGACCGAAAATGATTGGTCTTCTTCAATCACCATATTCAATAGATAAATAGATAGATAATTATGCCATAATATTACTTGTGAAAGTACAAGAGGTACTCGTAAAGAAAGAAAACAAGTCATCTCAAGGTGGTTGGCTTCACATCCCACACAATGTTAATGGCAACAGTTAAGGGCTCCTTAATTGGCTTCTTGCTGGACTTGCAACTTTGACAAGAAACCGATGAGGGATTTCATGTCAGGGACTGAACAAACACATTTTTTTTAAGCACTAGGTGTACATTTATTTTAACCATCAGGTTGTACAAGAAAATGATGCCACTCTCAGTGATACCGTTAAGGAATATTTCATATTGTACTTTTTAGGGTTTTGGAATATAAACACAGATCAAGACACCATGTACTTGTTCTGACATAATGTAATGATCCTTTAGTTTTGTGATACACACAAAGTGCAGTGAACAACTTCATGCAAGGATTTAGACACCTGGACGCCAAGGGACAGAAAACCTTAGATTACGGATGGGTATGCATGTGTGTGTCTTATGAATACAGAATGAGAACTCACCTCTTATACAGATTCTTGTGACGCTGGATTTTAGAGCCACTGTTTTACTAAAACATTGTCTTTCTCTGTTAGTGCAGTGTCTTTGTTCAAGATTTGTATAACAATACTAACTTTAAAAGATAAACCAACATCGAGTCAAAATCTATCAGTGATTTTACAAAGGTGAAAATGTTTTTTATATAGACAAAAGGTTAAAATTATATAGCTGTATACAATACTGTAGATTTAGAGTATGTATTCATAAATTAAAATAACTTAAACATCTAGCAAAATGTGTATTTATAATTTTTATATTATTAATTATATTATTAATATTTATTATATTATTATTATTAATAATATTGAATATTATTTAATATTTTTTTAGGAGACAGTTGCTATACAGTTACCGAAGACTGCTACACCATACTCTTTTTGAACAAGAAGGATTCTAGCCAGAGACCATATACAGTAAGGGACATTTTGTGCAAAAACATTTGACTACTCACTTGCACTGACTTGGCTTGAATGGTTCCTGGACAAGAAGGGTTAAATAAAAAAGTCCTCAGCTGAGGAAACAATGTCAAACTCTGCACTGATTTGCTCCACACCATGCCCTTCTGTGCTTGTCTGGTGGAAAAGCGCAATAAGAAGCCAGATATCAGTCTATCTCAGCCTCCTTTCAACCTACTGACCTCTGTCATGGTACAATCACACTTAATCCCAAAAGATGTCTGTAGACAGTTATGTCTTTTTAGTTTTACTGCCACATTGCAGGACATTAATGGAGCATTCCCTTGAACATTGTGTATTATTTACAGCAATCTCACCTTTACTCAATAGGTCTGATTGTTGTATTGGAAGTCACATTAATTTTTTAGCAGCCTGTCAAAATATTGACGTGGAATTTGTGAGCTGTGGTAAATCCACTCACCTCCCCCCACCATTTTATTTTAGTTTTTGCAACAAGTGTTTGCACTGAAAAGCGGGACGTGTAATCAATCCAAACTATTGATCACATGGTCGTTATTTCAAGGCTGTTATGCATATGTTAGAGGCTTTAGGTTATGAAACATGTTTAAAACAGTGTTATTGCATTACATCTCTCTTGGTCCGCTGCACAGCCATGCAAGCCAAATGTGCAAATGCGCATAAGCACTCAGATTGTAAATGTGGAGTCGTGTTTCTTGTGATTTTTAGAGTTTGCATTCATGAAGAGCTAACAGCTGTCAGTGAAATTAGCGTTTGAACCATGAAACCCAAAAGGCACATGAAGGCAGATCATTCACAAAGATCTCCATTTCGCCTGATTTCAGAAACAATATTTTGCCAGTAAATGCACTGCCACATTTTTTTTTTTTACTTTTGACTTTTTTTCACCGTGACAAGAATTAACCTTTTAATCTGTTCAGACTACAGCATGCACTTACATTTTCCCCCTCAAGTTCCAAATGAATTCTTTTTAATAAGCTCTCTAAAAACAGTGTTTGCAGTTATAATCACAGATGCAGAAGTGACATCTTCATTTTCTAGCATTCCCTTAATGAACATGTAGATTTAGGTCGGCGAACAGAATTGTGAGACGTGTTCTCCCTTTAAATTCTGGCCAAAGAAATATTCTTGCCAAGACAAAACAAACAACCAAAACAAACCCCAGAAGAACAACACCAACAAAAGAACTGTGTTAACTGGTGTTTGCGGTGCAGGTTTGTTCATTTGATTTCAATGTTTCCAAATCTTCCTGAAAAAATCCTAATGTAAAGCAAAGCCCCTAAAAAAAGATTTCTAAGTCTAATCTAAGTCAGGATAATTGGGTGACATCATCGGAGAGCCTTTGTGTAAAGACTAAGCTGTAACGTTAGCATGGGGAGATGAATTCCGTCTCTTTATGATCTATCCTCCTCCGTGAGAGCCGCTGCTTTATCACTGCACTCAGGACAGGCAGCATGGCCCAGGACAGCCTGCCTAGTAGTTTTTCTTCAAGAATGAGCTTTCCATTCTTCTCTCTGTGACTCCTATCAGCTGCTGATTGTCTGTGAAACACAGTTCAGACTTGACAAATAACTGGCAGAGAAGAGGTATTTCATAATAATTCCTTCTGTACACGCAAACCCATAGACACACAGGCACACACAGTTCATGTTTATGATTCAGTTATATCTCTGGCAGCACAATAATGACTATTGACATTCACTGGTATTTATGAATGGAAATATTTACCATGCTTAACAGTGGGTCATCTTTGCTAAATGGTGAACAGCTGTGAACTAATATTATTGAAAGGATCCTTTTATTTTCTGCATTTTAACTTACAGTACTGTGCACTAACTAGTCTTGAACCAGCCCTCATTTCTTCATATTAAAATAAATTTATGTGAATTATGTAGATTAAATTATGTAGATTAATACATTTTGTGACAGGCTGCAAAGTGCCTCAAAATGCAATTTAAAAATTGGTTGTTCATTTAACAATCTTAGCAGCAACCTCATTTCTCCTCTTGTCTATTCCAGCCACTCAGTGTATGTATTCAGCATCACCAGGATACTAATAACCAGGCCTGATCGTCTAGATCGTTCATCTGTTTCTCACTGGTTTATACTTTAAGTTAGATGTTGCTTATGCTTGAATGATTCATAGATCACTGTGTACATTAAACATACAAACAAACAAGCAAACAAACAAACAAAAGTTCTCTGAAACTGGTCAGGTACATGGACAGAACTAAAGATGAGATGCACAAACTTGCCAAAAGTGAGAGCCAAAAAGTCTTTCAGGAAGCCTGGAGAAGTTTTCCTTAAGACTACAGTACATTAAATCACACAATAAAGTCTGGCTCTTTGGAAGCAAAATATGAAGAAATTAATGATGGCTCAAGACTTTTGTGCAGTACTGATCCAGCAAACTCGCAGTCAGAAAGTCACTCCTAGGCACTATATCTTTTCATCTTTTCTGATCCCACCTTCTGAATAATGATTAACTATAGACTTCACTCTCATCTATGATTGAGTAGATGCTTTACTACATACAGTATGACATAATGAGCCAATGAGACCCGGTTGATAAAGGTTTGAAATAAAGACAGGTGGGAAAGAGTTTACTGCTTGGAAAAATGTCACATCACATGATGTTATTCCCACATGCGGAAAACATGCACAGAAATAATATATTTATTCATTCTGACAAGAGAGAAACTATCAGGTGTTCATATGGGTAATTTTTACCTATTGAGCAGTTTACACCACCCCTCTCTTTTCAGTTGTAAATTCATTTCAATCAGGTTGGATCTGCCTTGACTATTGTTACTGCAGGGGTTACTGAGTTTTGTTCTGATTAGGCTTTAATTCTCATTATTAGTGTAATATTAGAGTCCATGTAAATGCACCTAGTGGGGTTGTTTATTGCAGGTTCAAGTTCAGGAAAAAGATTTAAAGTTGATTTGGAAAATATGATTCAGCACTGTGTTTAAAGTGCTTATTGGATGGAAAATGAATAAAAAAAAAAAACTGCTTTCATTTGAAAAATATCTCTGGCTGCAAGTAAATAGAGGACCCATTTTTTAAGTTTTAAAGATTGCAGACTACATTAGTTTTACATTTAGGTTTGTATATCATAGCTGCAATGTTGGTCTCATTTACAGTACTCTTGCTTTAACTTATAACTAAAACATGATAGTGGGATATATACAAGGATCAGCCATAACAATTACACCATATAACATTAACACATTAACACTGATTATCAATTACAGTATATATCAGCAAACTGGTTAGAGGATCATAGGCATGGAAGGCTTGCCCATGACCAAGGGGACCAAATGATAGCCTATCTGGTCCGATCCCACATAAAAGTGATTGCAGCACAAATTGTTGAAAAACATCAATGCTGATCACAATAGAAAGGCACCAAACCCAGTACACTTCAGCTTGCTATGCACGGGAGCAAGCTAGCAAAGAACCCAAGGCTACATTCAGAATACAAAGTTACATCTAGCACCCTGTGCATTAGGCCCGGGGTACCTGTTTGATTCAGGGCTCAGGTCATGGTCTTGCTGTATGTTTAGCAAGTTGTCAGTGTGAGTTTCATCTGACTTCCTCCCAAACACATCCTGAAAGGTTGGGTTGGCTACTAACATTAATTGTGGCTTATGGTACATTTGTTTTGACAGTGCAATACTATGAGCTCTTCCTCTGCTAATTATATTTAATATCTGGTACAGGTGACAGTGCATGTCTATATTTGAACTTCATCTTTTACACATACCTGAAAGTTTGGAAGTTCCAGACATCATTCTCGTTCCTATGTTAATGTTTAATGTTTCCATCTGCCTCATCTCAGCATCTGAGACATTTGATAATGGTTTTCATTTCAACTTTCTTGGTCCTATTGTTAACAGAGGAAATGCCTGAGTGTCTGTGCAAATCCATATTTAACATTCCGTTGCAATATCACAGCAATCGTGACCCCTGGTCACCTGGGAGAATAGCACCTTTCGGCACAGCATGCCTGCTCAGTGAAGCATCTGTTAGCTGTTCAGCGATGTAGACTCCATTAAGAAGATCATTCAACAACCCAGTAGAGGATAATTTATCAAATAACCAGAGGGCAAAAGGCAAATTTCAGATGCACCCAAGCACAGAGCTGCTGTGATTGGATGGAAAAGCATTGCAGCTTAATAATAAGGTCACTTAAGCAGCAAACTGAAGCAGTCCCTTTCTCTTACCCCTCACAAAAAAACATGCTGTTATTACTTTTCTGTGTTTATTTAAAAGTATGTATGCATGCTTTTCCCTTATGAATGAAACAAATGAGATGTGCTTTTAACAGTGCCCTGGCCACAATGGGCAGTGTGCACTGTAATAAATTACTCTCATAAGTACACCAGTGATGGCTTTTAGAGAGGGATGAGGCTGAGGGAAAGGAAAATGGAGTGACCTCATGACCTGCAAACTCTTAACCCCTGCCCCTAGGGTTCCAACAACTCCCCCGCACACGCTCCCTACAAACCCAGCCCTCCATCTTTCAACGCACACACATACACACTCTCTCTTGCTCCACACACACGCAAACACACACACACACGCACACACACACACACACACACACACACACACACACACACACACACACACACACACACA
>JAQQZT010000002.1:19159536-19172234 GCA_030068275.1 Clarias platycephalus | reverse complement strand
CACACACACACACACACACACACACACACACACACACACACACACACACACACACACACACACACACACACTCCCAGGTGTCTTCCTCCCCTCCTTCCTTATTATTTAGCACTCATGGGACTGAGAGTCGGTAACATAGATGAATGCACTCTCTGATTAAAATTACACTCACAGAGGCTCAGTTTCCTCTCCTCTACTCAAGCTTAGTTTTTATTCCCCTAAAGCTCTGTATGTGTGTATGTGTTTAAATGTATATGTATGATGGCAGAGGAGAGGCCCCTGCCTTGCTCACAGATCTACTGACAGCACTCGCTAAGTGGAGTTGAGTTATAGGCAGTTGGTTGATGTGTTTGTTTAACCATCTGGTAGCGACTCCTTCCTTCTCATGCAGTGATGTAGAGAGTGCAGAAGGACAGAGAGAACAGATTGAAGACATGTCATGCATAAACATACGCAGAAGGACTCTTGACAAAACATTTGGACACACCTTCTTATTCTTTTACAGCATTTGGCAGACACCTTTATCCAAATTAGATTTTAAATATATAGAATTATGTAGTCAACAAAGATGTGTTAAATAACAATAAGTTAAGGGCCTTGCTCAAGGGCCCAACAGTGGCAACCTGGTGGCACTGGGGTTTGAACATGGGATCTTCCCATCAGTAATCTAGTGCCTTAACTGTTGCCCTAACATTGTATATTAATTGTAATGGTATTGAAATTCTGACAGAACAAATATGGAATTATGCAGTCAACAAAAATGTGTTAAATAATCTAGAATATATTTACTATTTTTGATTCTTCAAAGTAGCCATCTTTTGCTTTGATAACAGCTTTGCACACTCTTGGCATTCTCTCAGTCAGTCTCATGAGGTCGTCACCTGAAGTGGTTTTCCAACAATCTTGAAGGAGTTCCTAGAGTATTTCCTGGCTTCTTTTTCTTTGCTCTCTGTTCTGACTCATCCCAAACCATCTCAATTGGATTTAGATTGTGTGACTGTGGTGGCCAGGTCATCTGATGTAGCACTCCATCACTCTCCTTCTTGGCCAAATAGCTCTTACATAACCTAGAAGTGTGTTTGGGGTCATTGTCCTGTTGGAAAATAAATAATGGCCCCACTAAGTGCAAACCAGATGGGATGGCATGTCTCTGCCAAATGTTGTGGCAGCCTTCCTGGTTAAGTGTTCCCCCAATTTTGAAGTCACAAACAGTGTCACCAGCAAAGCAGCCCCACACCATAACACCTCATCTTTCATGCTTCATAGTAGGAACCAAACAATCATGAACTGTCTGTTCACCGTCTCTATGTCTAACAAAGACATGGTGGTTAGAACCAAAAATTTCTAATTTGGACTCATCAGACCAAAGGACATATTTCCACTGATCTAATGCCTATTCCCTGCGTTTCCTGGCTCAAACAAGGTGCCTTTTTCTTTGCTGCAATTTGACGATGATGGCTTGACACACACAGTCTCCTCTGAAAAGTGGATGTAGAAAGAAGACTCAAAGAAGGCTTTATGTGGGCTCTAATCTGAGGTGATGTAAATAGTTTTTGAGGCTGGTCAATATAATAAACTTCTCCTGCAACAAAGGAGCTATTGGTCTTCTTTTCCTGGTATGGTGTTTATTAACGGGCATGTTGCTTAACACTTACAGACATGAGAATAATCCACAATGCAACACAACCCATATTACTTTATAAATTCTTCCACAGGAAGCTTACAATTAAAAAAAAAAAAAAATTATTTGGATTTTTTCGGTTAATAAGACTAAGCAGCGAATGTAAAAAATAAGCAACAAGTAAATAAATAAATAAATAAATAAATATTTTTAAAAGTAACAAATAATGTGTCATTTCTATATTATATATTAATCAGTGAATCCCATTTGTAATAAACCCTATGCACACAAGTTTAACTAAGATTTCCTAAAAATTCCTTAAAAGCAAAGCCAAAACAGAAGTCTTGATTGACAGCTAAGATCTTTTACGGTTGCCTTTCAAATCTGAATTACACATATCAGTTGCTAAAATGTTGTTGGTCTTTCGACTGCTCCTGGCAAGGGGTCGCCACAGCGGAATACCCAGTCCACACTACAACTTGGCACAGGTTTAACGCCGGATGCCCTTCCTGACGCAACCATCCCATTTTATCCGGGCTTGGGACTGGCTAAAATACTACAGTAAATTATAATATTTGTAACTGTTTCAATTGCAGCTTGAATGAGAGATTAGATTATCATTGTCGATAATTAGACCAAGTGAGATGAAGCCAACTCTCTCTCTCTCTCTCTCTCTCTCTCTCTCTCTTTAAAGCACATAGCCCTTGTTCATTTCCAACAATTACACACACGGAGGTGCCGCTAACAGCATTAGAGCTTCTATTGGAACACTGATATGCTCTGAAGTAATTACATGAGCTTTTAATAACAACAAGAGTAGATTTTCTTTTGTAATATCAGCCTCCTGAATAATTAATCAGCCACTTTATCCGAACCATCCAGCACCTTCAGAACTCCTGCCACTTTCTTTGTATTTGGCTCAGAATAATGAAATATTGTATCAATGCTGTATACACAGGGAAAAAGAAAAATCAATACTATGTATCACAGACCTTCATCACTATCCTGACAAAATAATAATGACAAGCCTAGCTATCTTTCTCCTGATAGGTCTACGTCAAAGGCATTTAAACTGCAGCTATTGACTGCTTTCAATAAAAGCGCCTTGCAAAGTGACCTCCTCAGTACTATATTTACCTATAGTACTGTATGAAAGCCTGAGGATAGTAATCTCAAAACTCCATCTTGCTCTGTTGCCGTCCAGTAGCATGTTAGCATTAACAAACATTGAACACTGACCCTTCTGCAAAGTTCACACTGGTTCAAATCGATAAAAAGCAGTGAAGTGGAGTGAAAAAAGTCTGATTTCTTCTTTAGCAGTTTTTCTTGCGTTCATTGTTTCCATTTGGAGAAAATGTCAGCAGGACGGCAGAAACTGAAAGGTTGAGGTAGTGCTAACAGTTAGGGCAGGGTTTCATTAGCGGCCCTGCTGCTCCGTTCGACTGGTCGAAAAAACGGCTGCACGAGTGCTGACATTTGGTTTGTTTTTACTCAGCGGCTGGCTCGCACATAACTGCAGCACTTCATAATGTCAACGGGTGAGATCTTAGCCCTGCGTTTATTGTGTTTATTGCTACCGTGTGAGGCCAAGCTTATTATTGTATCTGGTCTTAACCCAGAAATGACAACTAAATCAATGACTTTTTTGGACAAATGTTAGTTTTGACTGAGGACCAACCACACATGAACATTTATCAACACCAGTCCTCTAGCTCAAGTATAAGCTCAAGTATGCTTATGGGAGAATTTACTTTAGCAATAATTCACATATGTCACTTTAAGTGTGGATGCTTTTAGCTCCAGCATATTCTTCCCGCAGCATATAGATAGTTCACGTGACCTCAAAAGTGGAAATAATATCTTAGACTGACTTTATAAACAACATCAATCTCAATACAGTAGGATGCATTCAAGGAAATAGAGAAAAAAAAATCCATCTAAAGTTCTTATTGGATATTGGGGAACATATTAAGAAATAAGCCCATGGGGTGAGTTGAAGATGAGACCTGAGCTGAGATGTGTAGAGGTTGAACATCTCTACTCAGATCATAGCATAATTATTTTCTCTCTTACAGCATCCTGGTCCCTGTGTGATATTTAATTTACCTTTGCGAATTTAATTCAAATTGCTTAAAATGTAATGTACGCACCATAACAATACCAATAAAATAAAAAATCACAGAATCAAGGGAAAAATATATTTAAAAAACATTTTGTCAAAATTGCTGACATTTTTATAGGATTTAATATGCTCATTACCAATATACATAAAACTTGGGGTTGGGCTGTTAAATTTCTTCTCACATCTTGTTCACATATATTTCTAGCACAATGTTTTTACACAAGGAAAATTTTTTATGCATATGTACTGAGTCTGGAAGGGTTAGAAAATGAGTCTAATGTGCCTTAGTGATAAAATGATAAAAGGAAAATAATGAAATAGCTTTTTACAGTGCAGAAGGAACAGGTTTGAAATACATTACTACGCACTATTGTCTGAGACTGACTCTTTTTCTCTCTCTCCTTTTCTCTGACCCTGAACCAGTCTTTTAGACTCCTGGCAGGCCTCAGTCTTAAAGAGTCAGAGTTCAGCTCAGATTTTGTTTCACCCCTGTGCAGGTGCTTGTGGATGGACTTGCTGCGAACCGAACCTATAGCCGAGCCTTTTCCCATGGAGCACAGCAATATTTACATCCCCTGTGACCTGCCACTTTTTAAAATTTCTATCAGCAAATCACTGGAGGTGAAAAAGTCCAAATGCTGACCTATGGGTTTCTCATGCACTGTGGATTAGACAGTGAGAAAAGGCCAGTGCTTATAATATGCATGTAAAAATTAACTAGCTAGGGAGCATTTCGTTGGCTAAATACATTCAGCATGTGTATGCTAAAGATATTGGCTGTAAGTTCACTGGCACCTAAAAGAATTCAGTGATATAAACATTTGAAGTTGTGCAGTATGTCAACAAAGACATTAATGTGTTGTGGTAGGGCCATTACCAATAAAATTAGTTCAAGCCCCCAGTTCCAAACAGTAAAGGCAACCCCCTCCAATACATCTACCTCTCGAATGTCCCCCTGTTCCACTTTCCTTTCTAAGGCATAAACATTTGCCTGAAGTGTGCGTGGGAAGCTCATTCCTCACCGAGCCGGTGGACAGTTGTCCTTTGGGTTAATGGCTCACCGAAGACCAGAATCAGGCCAGATGAAAGAAAGCAAAAGGGCCCTCATTTTCTCCCATTCATCATCCTTGTTTTTCTTTGGCTGATCTCTTCACCCTGCTTTAAGGACCTGCTTCACTCGAGACTCCTCCGAGGTGCAAAGGGCCAACAGGGAGCCTTGAGCAGCTCCGTAACCAGCTTTAATGACTTTAGTAATGGCGAATTATAAGAGTGCTATGATGGGGAAGATTAATCAGAGGTGGTTTGAAGGCTAGCACGGCTCAGGATTCAAGGAAATTTGAGATAGTTTGAGGCGGACTGAAATATGTAGCCCACTGCCCTCTCGACCGTGCTAACAGAGACATGTAAACCCAGGGAACTGTCATTTAAGTGCGCTGCATGTTTTCTTTTGCCCAAGGGAACTTTGTGACACGCAAAAAATCATTATCATTTGTAAAATTAACTAATAGTTTTGTCAGCTTTTTCAGCACAATAATCATTCCTGTGCTAATAGATTTGTAGAAAGTCAGATCAGAGTTTTAATTTCCCCTCAGGCCTAAAAAGCATATACAAGTATACTTTTGTGTTGGTTAAAAAAAGAAAAAAGAAGGAAAAAAAAAAACACTAAATTTTTAGCCCGTCACTGCATGTAATTAATAAATAGATCATGTGCTGAATTTCAGCTTTTTCCTATAAAACTAATTGTATATTAAGTGTTCTACTGCTACACATGATAAAAATTCCTGATTTCAAATTTCAGTGTGCCTTAACACTGTCTATTTCTAATGTAGCAATATAATAATTTTAATAAAGCTATAAAAATGCTGTATTTTTTATAACATTCACGATTAACACTTCTTATTCTAACTTTTAGGGCAGCACAATGGCATAGTGGCCTCGAACCTCCAGGGTTGAGGGTTCAATCTGCGCCTTGGGTCTGTGTGCTTGGAGTTTGCATGTTCTACTTGTGCTTACTGGGTTTCCTCTCAACGTCCAATGACATGCAGATTAGGTTAATTGGCGTTCCCAAATTGCCCGTAGTCTGCATTTGTGTGTATGTGCACTGCGGTGGATTGGCACATCTCCAGGGTGTAACCCAATTTGTGCTCAAGGGATAGGCTCCAGGTCTCACAGACCCTGAACAGGATAAGCGGTATAGAAGATGAATTCTAACATTTAATAGTTTTACAGACTACATATTTCATATACAGTACATACTGATCAATGACTGTCATTAAATTTGACATAGCAGAGAGAAAGGTATGATGTACAAAATTGATATAAAAATTCATATGATAATGTAAAGGCATGGCACGAGTTTTAGTGGGAGATATTTTATAAATTGTGAATTTGACAAAAAAAAAAAAAAAAAAAGGTCAATCTAATATGAAGGCTTAAGCACATAAGTAAAACATAAGCTTGTTAATGCCTAATGGGCTTAGCATGGAAAGCTTCTAGGACCATGAAGTCACTTTCCCCCATGGCTCCAATTCAAACAGGTTTATCATTTGAGTTCCAGGGCCTGGAATTATACTTTTCTACTCACTTAATAGCTGTTACTGCATGCAAACATGTATTAATCCTAAATATTTACAAATAATGCATATTCATTTTAATTGCTGATGCTGGGATTGGTGATCTTCCAAAATATTCCAACCCCAAATGTTCTACATGTACATAGAACTTTAACTTTTTCCAATATTGTGAAGAATGAACAACAAAATCAACAGGGTGGTAGGAGGGTGAAGAACGAAATGGGAGGCCACGGAAACCCCCCTCGTATCTCATCTCTATTAACGGGTTTACGGGTGACCCCAGGGGTCCTCATAAAAGTTTACACCCAGGTTTCACTCTGAGTCCCCTCCGAAAGAATGAAAGAAATCGTGTGGTTTATGGTTACCCTTCAGGATTTTACGGCATGTTTTACTAAAGTTCCCATTTTAACGGACCCTGGTTCTAATTAGCCAGGCAGTGGCACCGTGGCCCAGCCGCAACCTTCCTTTCTTCTTCATCAAGAAAGAGAAATGGGGGCAGAAAGAGGGAGATAGAGAGAACAGGATAGAGAGCACAAAGGGATTGAACTGATTGTTGATGTGGAAGGACACACATGGGTCATGATAGGAGGTTAAGGCTCTGGGTTTTAAAGATCAAAATAACCTGAGATATGTTGCCACTTCAGGAATGTAATGATCTGCATTAGTCTTAAAAAGGTGCGCTGCCATAAATCAGATTTTTTCTAAGCATGTTTGCTGAACAGAGTGTGTTCCTTAGTGATGTTTAGGCCTAAAATATTGAACTGAACTAAAGTGCAGGCTTTAGCACTGTATGCAGATATCCATACAATACAGCACATGCCTAATAGCTTTATTTTTATGTTTATTGTTTTACATGTTGTCCTATATCAGTACTATTGGTTGTCTGTGCAAACTTCATCTTGCGCCTTGATACTGTTTGCCCAAACTTGTGTTCAATTATGTATGAAGTTTTCCTGAAACAAATAGTTACCACAAAAATAATTTTAAAAAGAGTATGTAATTGCTGTACACTGAAAGTGTAAAAATTAAGTACAAAAGTTAATAAACTTCAGTGTAGTTAATAATAACAATTAATTTGATGTTTATTTTGTGCATATGCAATCAGGGGTATTTTAGGGTACTGCATTATAAGTATTATATCATATACAGTAATTATCCCATCATATACTGCTGACCAGGAGGTCCACGGTCCGACCCCAACATTACCAGGTTGCCGTTGTTGGACTCTTGAGCAAAGAAGCGTCACCCCAAGAGCTCAGATACAATCAGGTGTCGAGCTGACAACACAGCCCTGTAAATAACTGCCACAGAAACAACGTTTCATACATCTGTCACCCGATGTGCCAGCCATGTACAGGGACCATAACAACAACAAATGTACCAGTAATATTTCTTTTCAATTTCTGTTCATGCTTTTCATTATTTTGCCCAGTTATTGCATTTTTGGTTCCAAACACATGAGCGTCCATAGAGTATATAATATTTACTTTTAACAAATAAATATACATCATCAACTTCATGATTGCAGGTGCAGACATGGCATGTATTAATTGCAGTCTGTGGCAAAAGTGTGTGCATCATTGTGTACCTTCAGTGAGGAACAGTGGTAAATGGCTTTTGGTGCTGTACTGGGTGGCACAAATGTTTCTTTACTACAGCTGCCAGTGAATAATTTATAATGCTACAAACACACTGTCACTATGGGCATCAAGCTACTAAACAGCCCTAGTTTACTATTTAGGTCTGGTTTTCCTCTCCCTGGAGACTAAGCTGAAAATCTTCTGCCAACAAATCCTTAAATCCATTCAATACAGGCTACAATAATTATTTTTCTCTTTACAATACTGTAAAAATTACAGACACTATACTGCTCTGCCTATTTGTATTGAGTCAATGTATACCATCTCATTTCAATATGATCTTTAATATTATTAGTGTGTGTGTGTGTGTGTGTGTGTGTGTGTGTGTGTGTGTGTGTGTGTGTGTGTGTGTGTGTGTGTGTGTGTGACTGACCTCATAAAACAGCAGGGTCTTCCTGTTTGTTATAGCCTCATAGCATGTGGGTGCATAAGTACATCAATGCAAGGCAACACCATGACTTAAAGAGCTAGGGGAGATAGGTAGCTAACAAAAACGCATGCTGTTTTCTTAGCTCTATAACCATTAAGGTTTTGCCCATATAATGCAGGAAATTGCTCTAGCCAGAATAATCATTTTGTGAAAAATTTCTAATTCAATTTGCAAATTTAATTACCCTGATTTAATTAACATAGTACAATATAGAGGTGTTAATAATAATAATAATAATAATAATAATAAGAATAATAAGAATAAGAATAATAAGAAAATTTATAATAAACAGAAGCAGCAGCAGCATAATAATAATAATAATAATAATAATAATAATAATAATAATAAAAACATCTGGATATGTATATGTTCGGGGCTCTAAATATTCATAACTGAAACTGTATCTAGATCGAAACCCAAAGTGTGCATAGCATGAGCCATATATATACAGTATATATATGAACCCGCTGAATGAATATGGCTTTGGACACACTGTGAAACTCTGAAAAGAAATTCAAAGGGTAGAAATGTTATCATTATCAGTATGGCCCATGAATCCTGGCTCTGACAGTTATGTAATGTGATATCACTAGAGAAATATACAAGGGACACATTTTAATTCCCTGTGCATTTATTATGTTTGTTTGTAACTGCCTTTTTATTAGATAATTTATTTTACTCAAAACCATTTCACAACATAAAAAAGAAACAAAGAAACTAGTAGATTAACTGGATAGTAGATAAGTTACATTCTGGAAAACTTTAAAGTTAAATAAGGGCAGTTCCAGAGTTATGAATGTGACTTTTATACTCATATTGGTAAAAAAAAAAAAAAAAGCCTTTGATCAAGGACAAGCATCATATCAGTGAATTAATGTTATGTCTTCAGTGAAAAACAAACAAATCCTAAAAAAAATCATATAATAATTTACATTCTGAAAATATATAGTAATATATTAATGTTATGAACATCAAACAGAAAAAAACCCCATGATGACTAAAGAAAGCATTTCACTTGTGACATTTTCATGTTATAGATGTGACATGCCTGAATCAGCCCTGTACAAATTATGTAAAGAGCATGCTTAAATAGTTAAGTATAACACGAAATATTTGAAATAGTAATTATGAGAAAAAAAAAATATGGAATTATTATTATTACATTTATAGCTGTAAGTTTCGATTAATTTCCTCTCCATTTCATTATCTCTTTTTATCTTTGTATTTTTCATCACGGTGGCACGGTGGTGTAGTGGTTAGCACTGTTGTCTTGTACCTCCAGGGTTTGGGTTTAATTCCTGCCCGGGTCCTTGTGCATTGAGTTTAGTTTGCGTGGTTTCCCAGTTTCCTTCCACAGTCCAAAAACATGCAGATTAGGTATTCCCAAATTGCCTGTAGTGTGTGTGTGCTCAGCAATGGATTGGCATTGTGCTTCAAGACTCCTGTAGGCTCCAGGCCCTCAGCAACCCTAAAGGCAGGATAAAGTATAGCTGATGAGCAGTGACTTTTCTTCATTTTTGTGCCTTTCCCTGAAGACTTTTTGATGCTCACAGTTGCACTTCATTGATTAATTTACAAATAAAAGTTTAATCAATAAAGAATATGTATTTGCCTAGTAATTTTAGTGTAGTTAAATCAGTATGTTCACTTAAGAACCACATAAATAAAAAAAGAAAATAATAATAAAAATTATATAAAAACCTACATATTTGTAACAGTAGTTGTGTCCATTTATATGTCAATATTTGTTTACTTATTTTTATCTATATCCCCCCAATAAATATATTACAAAATTATTACAGAATCATGGTGGTGGTATTTATCCATAGCGACAACTAATTCCGGCATAAATTATTCTGCTAAGTGGGTTAAATGCTCTGAATTGCATGTTGTAACAGTCAGAAACACCTGATGACATGAATTACTTTTCTGCCCTAAACACCACCATTGGCCTAGTAGTGAACATTCCTCCTGTACAACCTTGAAGCACAGCCAAATGTAGAGGGAGACTTCTGGCTAATTGACATAACAGGCTCTTATAATGTGCCTTAAGTCTATGAAAAAGACTTGGAAGGAGAAATGAAAATATTAAGAGACTACAAGCTCATGGTTGACACTTGGTTCACATTCTGTCTAGCAGTGCTAAGTAGTTTCTCTTTAATGACAATAAACTCTGTCATAAAGTATTTTAACCTCTGCCTCTGGACAATATCCAGAAATACAATCTCAGCCAGTTTCTTAGATATTGCCTATATTACTAAGTTATAACTTTTGGCAGCATGTTGTTCTGGACCAATCTGATGTGTGTCTACATCATGGCAAGAGGAAAAGACATATTCCATGACCTTAGAAAAGCAATTGTTGCTAGTCATCAATCTGGAGAGGGTTATACAGTATAAGACAAATCTTCAAACAATTTGAAAATCAAAATGGTAATTCTTACATTAAGAATTGTTTACAAATGGAGAGAAATCAAGACAGTTGCTGGTGTCCCAGTAAATTCAGTTAAAAGTCGGACTGTTTAATGTTCATACCAATCAGGCATAACATTAATACACAAAACATTAAGCATAATATTCTGTAGGTTTCTTTTGTGCCACCAGAGCAGCACTGAACTCTCAGGTCAGGAATCCCTGAGACCTCTGGGAGTGTGATGCAGTTACTGGCATGGGAATGTTAGTGTTGCATCCTTTGGGTGCTATGGATTGTGAGGTGTGGCCTCCAGGGACTTGTTTTGTCTGGTGCATTTCATGGATGCTTGAGTCTGTGGGGAATTTGTAGGCTGGATCAACAACCTAAACTCCATACACAATAAGTTGTGATGCATTGAGTATTCTGATACCTTTGTGTTTAAAGAGAGTGAAGGCACTAATGAAAAACCCCTCAAAACATCTCTGCTTAGAAAACAAATCAGCCAATCTCAGAGGCATGAACACATAGTATGTACACTGATTAGCCAGAAAATTAACACCACTATGAGGTTAATTGAATAACATTTAAGCAATATCACATGTGAGGGAGTGCTGTTACACCATTTATTATCAACAGTTTATGATTTGTTTGTTTATTTAACTAGTTAATTTGCTCTGCTAACACATATCATTTTGACGGTACTAACTAACTATGATGGGCAGATTTGACTGACAGTTATCAGCCGACAGTTAATGTAATAACAGGGTGAAAGTAGTTTAATTCTTACAAGTACTATGTAGCTAAAAGATGAAGGAATAAAACATAGAGGTGGTGGACAGTCGTGTAAATTGCATAAGTTCTCTTTACATTTCCGCTTACTCGGCTTTAGAATCTAAACTCCAGGTAACTTTTGGGGTTTTTAACTTCCAGGGTTTTTAACTTCCGGGTTCCGGGGTTGATTCCCAATTAGCGTTAAATGGAGGGCTAGTGCACTTGGGTATACATTCACTTGTCCCACACACTGAGTACTGCCATTGATAGGGGTTAGAGATGAATTTGGGATTCAGCCTAGTGTTAGAATCTAGTTAACTTTGAGTTTAGCTCATGAAATGCCTCTCAGCCCCTCAGATTACTTGGTCAGAATTGTTCAATAATATAATTTCTATAGCAGTAAACTGGTGACAGGATAACGGGCACCTAAGGCCCATGTATGCCTATGGAAACAAATGTCTGGACTGATCCCATAGAAAAACCAATGCAGCACAACCTGCTAAAAAAGTCAACGCTGGCCATGACAAAAAGTAATGAAATATGGCTTTGAATATACACAAGACACATTAAACATAAATGTGTTAGAATGTTATTTTCTTCAAGCATATTGTTTTCACATTATGCTTGTTGTCTCTTTGAATTTTCCAATTAGAAAACTAATATGAATAATTTATTTTTATTCAACTTGGATTTTTTTTTAAACATTTAAAACTTTCCTATACCATCTATCAATATATGGTTTTGTTTTCAATGAAAATAGCCAGTAAGGTGATTGCTCAATAAAGGGGAAATCTTTTAAGTGGCTAAAACCAAAATCAATTTAAGGGTCATATAAACCCCCATCACCAATTGTACCAATGTCACATCAGTTATACATCTGACAACCTAATTAAATAAACCAAACAAATCAGCTGCTAGTTTCAGCAGGTGGGCACTCCAAACTACACTAAATTGCAGTGGGGACATGCAGCACCCCATGTCCCCTATACATACACCCCTATGTCTGAAACTACTCAGGGTGTATGCCACTGTGGTTCTGGTCACTATTATTCTATTATTCACACACACACACACACACACACACACACACACACACACACACACACACACACACACACACACACACACA
>JAQQZT010000002.1:19100305-19118508 GCA_030068275.1 Clarias platycephalus | reverse complement strand
TGTGTGTGTGTGTGTGTGTGTGTGTGTGTGTGTGTGAGAGAGAGAGAGAGAGAGAGAGAGAGAGAGAGAGAGAGAATTTCCTGTCTTTAGGACTAAACTATAAACTATAAATCTGGTTTTAATGAAGTTTGAGGAAAGTACCATGACTAAAGCTTTACCTTCTTCATAGCTGACTTCCTAAAAAATCCCATCTCATCTTTACTGTATTCTGTCTCTATATGGACACAACCTTCTCTGTGGTTGCAGTCCCTTTGTGTCTGTCTTCATGATCATCTCCATCTTCGCTGGCCACATCCTCTCTCAATGTTTGCAGCCCTTTTGTCTCTAAGGGACCCATCCAACCAACTGATGAGGATCACAGCCTCTTCATCTCTCAAGGATTGCAGACAACAGACTCTTTTACTCTGTCTCTCTTCAAGTTGCATCCCCCTGTAAGGGATAGCAAATGTTCCCACAAAGTAGCTTGTAGGACTGCAGATGCCACCATTTTCATCCTCCCACCTGAAGATCGCAGACATACAGTATAATCAGTCTCTCCATTGAGGACTACTGATGCTCTCTCCATCACTCCATCACAGACCCTCCTTGGGACAAGTGCACTTGAGAAGCACTGAGAAGAAAGGATTCTTCCTTTCCTGACCAAGTCCAGTCCTGTACTCCTCAACATTACTTCATCACAGCATTTTGCTCATCCTGCACAAAATTGGACAAGTTCTCAACCTTTGATCACCATTCGATCACTTGCAAAATAAATTACTTATAAAATATTTGAAGTTTGGGAGAAAGATCATCACTGTTTACTTTAAGCTTAAATTAGCTAAAAAAATTACAGGCTAATTGTCTAATCCTAACAGTTTTAGCGTATGCGCTAAACAGCTAATTACACCAATGTGTAATGAAAGCACATGAAGCAAACTTGTCACTGGAGAGAAAGTCAGTGACATATATGTTTAATGACATACAGTAATGTAAACTGCACTGATGTTCCTCTTAAACAAAGTTTTGATTTTAAATAAATGCTAGATCAACTTCTTAACAGAAGGCCTGCAGACCATATCACCATCTGGTAAAGCCCTTGAAAGTGTAAATAACAACTGGAGCTTGTTAAAAATCATTAATATACAATGAGTAAAGTTTCTTAACATACCAGATTACCTGATCTCTCTTCGTGTTCAGTAAATATGTGAGAGTAAATTTAGCCAGTGATCCATCATTATTTGGCTTGGCGGTATTATCTGTAGCAGACATGATTGCCTGACAAAATGGCCAAAGTTTTGATTCTGAATGAATCTGCAAGAGCTTTATAAATGTACAGTACTCTCCAAAAGAACCATAATTTCCACTGCATTCGATATAAATATAAAAAAGAAAAAAAGTCTGTACATTGGTCAGTTCTTTCAAAGTTATCTTCACGTTTCATACATTGGAGGACCAGAAACCAGTCTGAAACTTTGCCAGTCTTTTGCCAGCATGTCAAAAATCTAATTGTTGAGCGAAAGTGATGTCATGAACAGTTATGTGCTGGATTTAACCCTTAGGGGTTGACAGCATCGCCGACAATGCCAATCACATTTTTTCTCTCTTTGCAAGCGCTTTTGTAAGTCAATTTATATTTTAGCAAACAATAAAAAAAAAATATGTACACAAACAGTAGACAGTTTTGTTTCCAAAAAGTTTATTGGCAAATAAATATTTGTTATTAAATGAATGTTAAAAATAAAAAACACAACACAAATTTAAGAAGAGCACGTACTGTAATCACTGGAGGTCTTCAGAAAGGCCTCAGACCAGAGGGATTAATCTGCTTTAAACAGGGAGTGTATTTGGCTACTCAACCTTTATTTAATTTCTTTGTATTAATAAGTTAGACAGAGAGTTCTGCTGTACAGAAAGACAGGCAGACATGTATGCAAGTTTCATTCTGAAATACTAATATCACTTATTACATTAAAGCTGATCAGCTTATTTTTCTAAAACTCTGCAGCCATCTAAGACGGGCACTAATGCTAGTTTAAAATAAAGTATGTCTGGAAAATATAATATGTATGATTAATTTAGTCACATTTAGATCATTCATGTCAATAATTTGTACAGATTGCATGTTACTTGTCTTCTAAATTTACTCTGTATAAACCTGTAGAGGTAAAACCTATCGCACCCAAATTGCACAGTTAGAGATTCTGCTAAATTGGCCATGTTCAACATGAAAAACAATAAATTGTAAATTACAGTCAAAAAAGTTTAAATTAACAAAATAAATAAAATCCTAGGGGGGGGGTTAAGTTGCTTGGAAAAAGTATCGTTGCCAGTTTATTCCTGGACTTGGTGTTGATTGTTCTTTTAGCCCTATGTTTCTAAATATGTTGATTTAACACCCCCCCTCCCCCCCTCCGCCCCAATAAAAAAAAGCAAGAAAGAGCCTGAGAAAATGATGTGGCTAGGGAGCAAAGCACCCTTAGTTCCCCTTCACTTATACATTTTAATCTGTAAAGGACATGGCCTCTTTGTGGTGTGAAGGCCAGACTAGTTCTCACTTTTTAAGTTTTACAACCTTCTCAGATTTCTCCAGACCTGCTCAAGTCTACAGCACTCGCCAACCTGAGAAAACATGTTATGCTTGGAGATGTGCCACCTATCAAGCCAATAAACCAAATTATGCTATGGTGTGTGAGTTAAGGACCTGTGTGTGAGTGTGTCTGTGTCTCTGTGCACATATGCTTGTGTTATTATGTTTTCAGGAAATTCCCTTCAGGATGTGAGTTTTTGAATTTCTTATAGCACCACATGTAATTTACTACACACACACACCCACACACACCCACACACCCACACACACGCACACACACACACATGTATCCTCGTCTCATAATATTTCTTCTAGAGCTGCACTTAGGGGAGAGTTGTACAAAGTCTCAAAGAGTCTAACTGACTTCTGCAGTGAAATCTGCCATAGCAGCTGTGTGGATTTAGACATCATTATTTAACTAGTCAAGGAAGATATCTGGTGATTTTCTCAGGCAGGAGAGGAATTTTGTGAATATGTGTATGTAAGGGTGACAGTGAAAGTGAGAGAAAAATGAACTGGATATTTTACATGTTATCCTTCCTGTTGGAGTCAGATGCTGACACACTGACAGTACTATCTCTTCTACACGAGCAGCTTGGAGAGCTTGTTACTGATGTACCTTCTCCGTCTGTAAGATTTGCTTGCAGATGTATATGGGCTAATGTAAAATTGAATCAGCTGGAGTTCTGAACTCAATTATGCCTTTTTTTGGGGTGTATTTCTTGTTCTGGAATATTTGTCTGTTGGCAAAAGTGCTTCACAGCTTCGTCAAGTTATATTTAACACATAGATACATACAGTACATACATATATACAGCCAATTTTCAGATCTTATGTTTTTGGTTTTTTTTTTTTATAAATTTTTCTGTGGGGTTGAATTCAATTTCTTTAATGATATTGGTGAAAACCAGGTCTAAAAATATTTCAGAGTCAATTATACATGTCGCGTAATTTAATATTTCTTTAACAAGTTAACATAGGTCACAGAGGAGCCCTATAGCGTGTCTAATAATACTCTTATACTTTTTTATACCTCAAACTGTTCCTGTTTCACTCCGCCTCCGAACATGTTGCTTTAGTGTATATAAATGAGCTACTGCTGAGTCCCACCTGCCAGAGAATAGTAGAGCTGAGCAAATTGGGGAGGGCATTTCCTTATATGAAGTCACAGTAGGGGGAAAAAAATCTAATTTTGTTTAGGCACCAGCCAATACAAAAATGGAAAAAGAACAAAGAAACAGTAAATGTATAGTTTTGTTTTTATTTTATTTTATTTTATTTTATTTTATTAGGGCCCAAGCACTATGACATCGGCACTATGACATCATTGCACGTACTGTATGCATGTGAAACTCTGTAAGCTTTTGGATCTCATTGAGCTGAACAATTTTCACTTTGCATGTTATAGTGACTCAGCTCAACAGGAAATAAGATATTTTGGGTTGTTTGCAAAGAGCACGCAATGGATTTTGATATACTCCTCCTAGGGGATTTATACAATCGGCACTAAACCGAGCCTGTATGATCTTAAGACAGAGGATTAAAAAGCACCACACTAAAACTTATTCTGAAATTGGCTAATATCACCCTGAGTGAAAGTATATTTAGTGACATCATAATGTGATGCTTTTTCCAGCACCCAGGTCTTTTTGGATGTCTTTACATGCTCAAAAAGCAGACAGATTGTGTGTGCACCCGAGTGGTGACGGTGCAGGTGCTTGGGCCCGCTCATCGTGTTCACGCACTAGAAAGACACGTCCAGCCGTGACGATGCCTTAAACTTATACCGAAAAATGGCTCATGACTTCCTGAGTGACATCATATTGGGTAACATCATATTCAGCGACATCAGCGCCCGGGGCTTTTTAGAGGTCTTAACATGGTTAAAAAGCACACCAGGTGTATAGTGCGCCCGGGTGACATCTGAATGTCTAAAATGTCTAAAAAGTGAATTGTGCATAATAGGGGAAATTAAA
Organism: Clarias platycephalus; assembly: GCA_030068275.1. Classification (NCBI taxonomy): domain Eukaryota; kingdom Metazoa; phylum Chordata; class Actinopteri; order Siluriformes; family Clariidae; genus Clarias; species Clarias platycephalus. The sequence continues at coordinate 19,113,966 of JAQQZT010000002.1, read as the reverse complement.
ATGATGTTGACATTGATTACTGCATGTTTGAGATGTAAATTTCTATCCAGAGCTCCAATATTTGTCAATGTGGTCAATTTACTTGAACAATTTCACAGCAAAATGAGCTAACTCCACTTTTTATTAATGTTAAGAAAAATAAACTTAAAAAGTAAAACAAGAAATATTGCACACAGATATATAGTTTTCTTTGAATCACAAGGGTGTTAAAAGATTAATGCCAACTTATTGTGTCAAAAGTTTTTAGGTTTTATAAGTGGGAATTAGTTTTGTTATTCTTCAAAAAGCTATAACTTGTGATCATGCCAGCTCTCCATCATAGCACAAACATACACCATTTAACCAACAGTTTTCCTCACAAAGCACATGCATCAGTTTTACACTCAAAGCAAGTGTGTCATTCGTGTCTTTTGCGCACAAATCACTCATGCATATTTTAAGTTTTGTGGCATTATTTTTCTGTTTCACCACAGTGGATACAGTCCAGTATCCTACATAGTTTTGTTATGTACGTACATTTTGTTGAAACAACATCTAAATTGTTTAATGTCTATTTCACAAAATGAGGAAGTGATGCCTTGTATTATTGCTGGAGTGACTGCAAGTTTAGAAAGTGTAATTGTCCTTTTCTTGGCTTTAACATTCTCCAAAAAAAACCTTTGAACACCACTCATGCACACAATGCATGGCATGGCATGGCACACGCATGGCACACGCATGGCACATTTTGTGGTAAACCTTTTCACTTACTAATTTACTTTGGCCACATCTATTCTATTAAACGTTAATGTGATTTAATTACATAAACATATGTATACATATAATAAAACTGTAAAGTTGGCATGCCTGTACATTGAAAATATTTGCAAAAAAAAATAATTTGGGGGGGATGTAAGATGAGTAATAGAACACATGATGATGGTTTTAGGAATTTTTGTCTGTCTGTGCATGCATCACATAGAAACTATTAAACTAATTTTAATGGGGTTTTCACAGGTGTATTTGGCCGAGCTTGAGGTAACATATAGGCTTTGTTTCATCACCATCAGCTCATGGGAAGAGAAGATGTGGTAATTTGAAATTTAAATGGAAATGCCCTTATATCACAAAAATAAAAATTGACTGAAAAAAATATATAATTTTATATCAAACAGATGGCAGTTGAAATCTACTTGATAAACGTGATATCATGCCTTCATTCCCCACACACAATAACATTAGTTCATTCCAAAATTCAACAAATGGCATACGTTGAACAAAGTCACGTAATTACAAAATGCCATTATTTCATTTGCTGCTAAATGTTATAATGTGTGGATGAATGCTTGTGTGTTTTATTTTATATTTTTAAGTTGTTAATATTATTTTTATTATAATTTTTATTTTTATCTTTTTTTTAATTATTATTATGGTCTTAATAAACAAATTAATTGTCACATATGTTTAAAAAAAAATATTATTTTTGTCACTTACTATATAGATTCCTGAAGTAACAGTATTTTCAAAGAAAGAAAAATAAAGCTTTGTTTTCTTCCTAGACACAACTGGACTTTCCAGTCAAAACAAACAAATGAGCAAATAAATAAATAAATAAATAAATAAATAAATGAATAAAAAGTCACCACCTGGATTTAACTAAGCAAATAGTTAAGAGCCTTCCACTGTATAATTACTGCAGTGATTAATATGTTTCAGTTGGCAACAAATTAATTAACGCTAACTGATGCAGTAAGTACTGTAGCTTCTCATTTCTTAAAGTACCATGTGAGAAGACACATCCTGTAGTATGGTAAGATAGTTTAACAGAGTAGTTTTAGAAGTCAAAATTATTGTCCTGCATCAAGAAAACAACTAAGGAGATTGCTGAAACTACTTAAATTGGGTTTAAAACTAAAGGTTGCTTTATAAAAACCTGGAAGGATAGTGGTCAACCATCATCTTTAAGGAAGAAATGTGGTAAAAAAAAAAAATCCTGAAGGATAAACACAGTAGGACTAACAGCTGTGTTCAATAATGAAAGTTAGAGTATTTAATGAAGAGGATTTAAGAGATTAGTACTAAACAGCTGTGTAGCTTTAATAATACCACTCATCAGTAAGAGTAATTGGAGAAAAATATATATTTGTGCCTACCATACAAATGGGTGGGGGCAGTGCTACAGTATGATCTGAGGTTGCTTCTTTTGGTCAGGTCCATGTCCAGCAACATTATGTGCCCAAACAATGTTGATTACCTGAATATACTAAATGACCAGGTTTTTCTGGGCATGGGCATATTCCATGAAGACAATGCTAGGAGTCATTTGGCAAATAGGCTCTCAAAGAGTGTTTCAAGTAGCATGTGACATCATTTTCACACATGGATTGACCACCAGACTTAGCTGGACCTGAGTCCAGACCTTAATCCCTTTGAGACTCCCTGTGGTATGTGCTAGAGAAGGCTTTACACAGTGACCTGCCTGCCTCACCCATCATCAATACAAGATCTTTTAATGCGGCTTCGGACAAAAATAAATGTTGTCACATTGCATAAGCTTATCAAAACAATGTTACAGCCTTAATCAAAGCAAAAGGCGGTGCAATCTAATTTCAGTTTTTTTTTAACCAGGGTATATTTATAAATTCTCATCTCTCCTATTTAAATATTTTGTGGTCTAAATACCATATTCCTTGTATCAAATAGTATACCTTAAACAGACACGCATATAATTGTTCAGTAACTTTAAATAGCAATCAGTAACCTTAAATAGACATTTATTAGATTATGTTCTATTTAGGAAATATTAATTGGATGCGATATATTTACCTTACAAACACTGACCATCAATGTCATATGCCAATCTATTGTCATAAATTTGAAAGCACTCAAATGCCTAAAATCTAGAAAGCTTTAACATTTAGAATTATCCTAGGTGGAATTAAGAACCAAACTTGTTCCAGCATGACAATGCTTCTGTGCACCAAGTGACCTCAATTAGAATATGGTTTTCTTATGATGCTTGTTAGTTCATTTCCTGTAGAAGGAATAAGACTCATGGAAAATCTGATGTTTGTATTACTTAGCCAAACAATGAATTTTATGGAAAGTTTTGCCAAGGATTTAGCAGCCAGCAGTGTGTCCTGGCTGATCAACTCCTTATATGAGGTGGAAAATGTGTAAAATTAGTTTTTTTTTTTAAATCAGAATTCCCCCAATAACTGGCTCATGTTCAACGTTCTGTCAAATTTGCCTCAGCGATGAGCACAATGGGAATGCGAGTAGGAGTGAGATCATCAGAAGAGAATCCAAATCAATTTGTCAGGTTGAATGTTCAGAATTCAGTCACCACTTGTCTGTTGAAAGAAGCGAGAATGCTCTCAGGTGACTGACATGGCAGCTGTGACTTTGCGGGATTGTATCCCAGGGCTGGGCAGCCATTCCTGTCCGGAAATCTGGCCCTAACCCAGACATCTATCAGTGGCCAGTTCCAGTTTTATTCTCCTGGAATGAAACAGGAAGCACAGATATGTTTGAAGTAGCATTGTTAGAATTCACGCACCATCCATCTATCAATACATAATGCATAAAGTTTAGAATTTCTTTTTTTTTAATTGATTTGAAAGAGAATTTTTCTTTTCAGTTCAGTTAATTTAACATTCAAATAGAACAACTTAATCCAGAGCATGCACGTATAAGTTGTCCAGTTTCTATTGTAACATTAAATAGCTAGGTAGAACCTGACTGAGCAAAACACTCAAAGATCGATGTCATGCTGTCATGCGGTTAGCTAAGCCACTTCTGCCACAATACAAAGCTATTGACTAAAATAGGCAGAATCTTGCTGGTAGACATTGCTATTTCACAAAGCGTCATACAAGAGTCAGTACTTCAGTAATAGTGGATTCAATAATTATTATTTACTAATTTATGAACACTTTCCTTTTCCTGGAAGTGATTTTACTCTACACATACACTCGCAGGCAATAAAGAGACAGGTGGCAGATGTTTTCTTATACATGTATATACAATGTACCAACATTTTAGTGAGTGCAACAAGTGGTATTTAAATATAGACTTTCTCATCAAGCTTAGACAAATTGGCTATGGACTTATTGTACCAATGAAAAGGATTGGCTCCTTGGATAAATCCTAGTGTATCATTTATTGCTTCATGAACGAACAATTAAAAAAAATAAACCACTGAATCCATGGTTTTATCTGATGCTGTCATGTATATAACCTCTCATAGCATGTGTGTAGACATTATGAATAAAATTAAAGCTTAGAAGGAGCTAGCAGCAATTTTTACCACTGGTGCTACTTCCTTTACAGAACAGTTTGAGTTTAACTAGGAATCATATTTTGTCTACTACAGTATACATTGCAACAACAAAATGGAAAACAAAAATATTTGTGCAAAGTTATACAAGAGACAAACTGCTAGCTTGCTTGTATGAATCTTCGTCTTCTCTATTATTATTGAACACCTTACAGCTGTAATTAAAGTAAAGATAATATTATACGAGGTTTGATGAAAAACAGTTCAGATGAAAAGCAAGCATGCGGTTTACCCTCCAATAGCAGCAGTTTCAGAGAATTCCATTGTGAACAGGAAAAAAGAGCCCTGTTACTTGACAGAATCAATATTCTCTTTAAACCAGAGAGGAAATGAACTGAACTGCTGCCATATGCACAAACTTCAGAAAACTTTTTTGATCAGTGTTGATTAGCCATACTAATGAAGTTTTCTTTTTGCCAAGACCTCCATCCCTCCTCAAAAAGGCCATGTAAAAAAAGTAAAAGCTATGTACATTATCATCAATGTGTATTTTTAAAGTGTGGGGTACCACAGAATTAAGCTGCCTTATGATCAAGTTTTTCGACTTTGTTTCATGTGGCGATCACTTTATCTTCTTCCATATTGCCCAAAGTCATATAAATTCTAAGGCTAAATGATAAATGTACTGACATTTTAATGATTTTAGGATGATGATAGGAAAATGAAAGAAATTATGATATAGCATTCCACAACAATGGAGTAACACATGCTGTGTAATCGAAAGCGCCTTGACCCATGACCCAGAACCGGCTGTGTGAATGAGCAAAACTTCCAAACACAGGAAGAAGTAAATACAAAGAGGAGTGATTTTGTACATATGGAGTAAGCCATCACAGACAAGAATTAATCCAGTGACCAAAGAATCTGTCTCAGGCTTTTCTGGATGAGGTTATACTTTCTGCCAAGCCAAGAGAAAGATTCTCAGGGTTTGGTTTCAGATCTGTGATTGGGATTGATGAAGACTTATCTTGCTGTCTTTAGAAATAGTGCATAATAGTCAAAACATGATGATAGTGTTTGTGCTCCATGGCAATACTTATACATCAAACACAATCAATGTCCAATGACTCCACACCACAACAGCTTTTCTCTGATCAGTGCTTGATAAAATGTCTTCAACATCATTACATACACTCTTGTCCTGTGGAGGAATTCAGTTTTGTCTGAAAAAAAGTAATGCTAAATGTTACTGGTCAATTGTTCCTGATATTCTTTTTATTGCCTTTTAAAAAATGAAAGTTAAGAGAAATTATGCTTAAAAGACGGTATAAATAATGTGTCAAAATCTAAATATCTAGGAAAAATTTAAGTTTAAAACTTTAAATTGTAAAAGCAAATGTTTTTAACCAATGAACTTAATGCCATAACAATAATGTTATACTTTTGTCAAACTTTTAACTTATTGCAACAGAGTTACCAGCCAGATCTTACAATTTTACAGTAAAATATAATAATAATAATAATAATAATAATAATAATAATAATAACAGTAATGTACTGTACTATAATTGCTTATGTACTTTTTGTTTTTACAATATGCCATCGTAATAAATATTACTTCACTTTTATCACCATTTTACCACACTGGCAGCAGGCATTTTCTAATAACTTACTGTAAATTCCCAGAATATAACTGTACTTAGCCAACTATTTTCTGTAAATCTTACACAGCTCCCTACTGCACCATAGCCTAGATTAAAAGGCATGAGGCTGTGCTCATACTGTATGGTTCATTGACAGCATAAGAGAGTGACATACTGTACAGTACTGTAGGTATTTAAAAATGAATACTAAGCAAACAAACAAACTAATAAATAAAAATACCTTTGCTAGCAGCCTATGTGCTTTGATTGGTTTAGACTTAAGAAGTTAAAGTTTTCTCAACTTTAGCAAACTGGCACAGCAAATCAATAATTCAGTTCATGAATATATGATATCACTCCATGCAAAGTGAATGGAAGGCACCAGCTATGATCCATAAACAGATCCACATGAATGAAGCCAAAGGATGGCAGGGCTGATAATATTAGTTGAACAAATAGAAAGGAATAATTAACCAGCAGACATTGTTTGATATGTGTGGAATATATTTTTAAAATGCTCTCAATGATAAATGCTCTTCAAGATACAGTATGATCATCAATGATACCCTTGTAAATAGTGTAAGAGAGAAAGAAGAGTCAGGGTGCCCATGCTGGCCCATGTACACTACCAAAAGTGCCTACAATGGCCACATGAGCATCAGAATTGGACTATGGAGCGATGAAAGAAGGTGCTCTGGCCTGATAAATAACATTTTCTTTTACATCATGTGGATGGCCAAATTGCTTACCTGGGGGGGAAGAGATGGCACCAGGATGCACTATGGGAAGAAGGCGTTTGCCAGGCAGAGGGCAATGTTCTGCTGGGAATTATTAGTTCCTGCCATTCATGTGGATGTTGCTTTGACATGTAACACCTACAGTACCTAAACATTGTTGCTAACCAAGTACTCCCTTTCATAGAAATGGTATTCTCTGTAGTGATGGGAAGTTCAAATAATTTTACCAACTCGGATCTTTGAGTCTCGTTCAGCAAAATGAACAAATCTTTTTTAGGTAATTTTGTTCGTTTTGTTCATTTTAGCAAAATGTCATTCCAATGTTAGTTATTACTTCCCTAAAATCTACTACTTCCGCAAACATTGATCACATAAGGCAAAAATATAATGTTAAAGAAAAAGTAAAAATTAATTAATTATTTACCTGGGTCTTTAGTCTATGATAATGACTCAAATGACTTGAGAGATGAACTAATAATTTCTCTTTCCTGCTCAGAATGCATAGGTTAAGCTTATGGGCCTGTCACGCAATGAACGAATGACTCAGGAAACCCGAGGACTCGAAACAGATGAACTAATTCCTGTGCAGAACCTGATATTTTGCATGGGCGACTGAATGAATCATTTCTCGAGACGATTCCTTTTTCCTGAGTCACACTTAAGATTCATTCAAAATGAACGAATCATTCAAGAACGACCCATCATTAATTCCCTGATGGTAGTAAACTTTTTTAGCAGGCTGATGCGCAAGGTTCAGGTACATGTATGGTTTAAGGAACACAACAATAAGTTTCAGGGGTTGACTTGGCTCCCAAATTCTTCAGATCTCAATCAAATGTTGCATCTCTGGTATATGCTGGAAAATCAAGTCTGATCCATGGATGCTCCACCACATAACTTAAAAGTCGTAAAGGATCTGCTACTGATGGCTTGGTGCCATGATATAGTGCCATGATATAGTATCCAAGATACCATGATATAGTGTCCGTCCTGGTACATGCTGGTTTTACAACCTTCTCTGCACCCTTTACTACATTCTTCTGAACACCATAGAATCAACCAAATAAGTTCCTCTTTCTCACTGTGTGCAAACCAACCTGTATCTTAATTGGCATTATACAGTTTAAGATGTTGGACATCAAGGGAACAGCAGTGGTATATCTCTCTGTCTGGGTCACTGGCAGTGCCTTAATTGTGCATGCTGTCAGAGCTCACTTCCCTCCAGAGACCTTCATGCTTGTTTACATCAGAGGGCTGTGATGTTATAATGGATGCTTAAACCCATAGAGAGAGGCTCCTCTGGAATTTTATGCTTTTTAACTTTCAAACATTGTAGAAGCATTCAGCTGGCAGGTACAGTAGAAATCTGAGGCTTAGTTCTTTGAGCCCAGGATGGATTACAGGGCACCGCTGTGACACTGCACCCCCCTGACACTCAAGCCTCACTCGGTGAACTGAAGCTCAAAGGATCTCATTTTTACACCATGTAATTTAATGGCATAGCTCAAGTTTAAATAATCTCTCAAGTACAATAGGATGAGGGGGTGAGAGTGGGGTGGGTTGCTTACCATTAACATTTGAAGCCCTGTGGCATGCAAATCACTTATTGATCTATTTGTGGACAGAGCACATGCTGAAAACCACATGGAAGCCAACGGATGGCCAATGGATGGCAAATGGTACTGTGTTCCAAGTAAGGCAGCACAAAGAATATATATGTGGTTGTGTGTTAGCTGAATATATGAATATTATTGCGTGCACTATTATAATTGGAGATAACATGAAAATATGTTCACATTAGTAATATCAGTCTTTGTTAACCAGTAGTGATGCTGTATGTGAATGCCAAAGATATTTTGGAGAATGTTCAAAAACACTGGAAGAAGTATGAGTTCTATGAATATTAATGCATTTCAAAGAATTGCAGGTGAACAGTGCAGTCAAAAAGTGCATGTTCAATCTCCAACTCTCCACATAGATCTTAGTTACTTCAAATGAGCCGTAAGAAGCCAGAATGATAGTTACTACAAAGAGAGCTATTTCCTGTTGTACCTTAATAATGTCATGTGTATGTGGCATGCACTTAGACAGCACAGATCATATTTGTATTTATAGCATTCCTGCCTGTTTCCATAGGGAACCACTCAGCGCAGAGCTCCTTTTGACAGCAGTACAAATTTATCTTTTGCTTTACGATATCCGCAAAATGAGTTCAGAATGCGTTTAAAACAACTACAAGCGTTTGGTGTAAAGACACATGTGTAGCGTCTGTTTGCTCATATGTGCTTCCCCAACCCCATCCCCCCACACCATCTTTTCTCTCATGGACGATAAATTGCAAGAGTCCCCGTTTGCTCAATAATTTTCCACACAGAAACTGTACTTTCACCAATAAAGAACACTCCTGAAACTTACATACATACAGTAATTATAAGGGTAGCGATTGTATACTCACACATCTCCTAACCCTAGGCACAAAAATACAGAAGGCTGTGTCGATAAGCATCAGTCACTTGGCCTTTTGGATTTCCTTTTGCACTTAATCACAGGTCAACCGCTTAATTTTTCCATTTCCAAAGTTGGAAAGCTGTCTTAAAGGTCTACATATTTTGTGGTGAAACATGAGAACACCAAAGAAACTTTGATCTTTTATTTAATGTTGCTGCAGTGCTGTCTGAAAGCAACAGTTTCATGATGTGTTTAATCATTACATTGAGAGGGGAAAAATCTAATCTTAAATATGAGATGTAGGCAATGATATGATCGTTTAATATAGACCATGCAGCCATCAAATAAGTCTCACGCAATTTCACTCAAAGTGAGCTGCAACATATAGAATAAGTTTCATATTCCTGTTTAAAATTGTGGCAAAGAGAAGGTAAATCCAAATGTTTTTATTTGATTTATTTATTTACTTTCTTTATAAAGTGCTATTACAAGGAAAAAACAGTGAAACTAGGAAATGGGTTTCTTCTCTGCCAGTGCAATAACTACATTAGATGATGGATGGTACTATGGGGATAGCGTCACTCTTCAAGCAATTACTGTTTGTCTCATCCTGGAGTCCTCCTCAAATGTGCTGTTGGATGGCAATTTCATTAGCTAAGATTAGAGACGGATATGAGGAATCGCAGAACATTATTGCACTTTACTGCCTGAAAGAGCTGCCTTGTCATATATGGCCTGACAAGATCTGACAGATGTATTAAGAAGCATGAGACTTGAGATGAATCTTAAAGACCTGCTCCTCTCTGCTGGACCATTAGAAAGTGTGACTAGTAGATGTGTAATGTAAAAGAAATATCTCTATAACCTTAAAATGCATGTTTATAGTTAATAGTATCCAGAATTCACCATAAACTGTAGATCTAAGCAGTATAAAGCATATTTGAATTGTGCAAACCGGAACACCAAATGAGATCATTTAAAACACTGACACTTGAACAGGAAAGGCCGTTATAATCATCTCCAACATCTGTAATAATTTTTGCTTTTCATTTTTGATCTACAATGTTCCCCAGAGCTCATAATCTCTGACGAAAGCTTAATGGAGGTGATAAGCAGTTCTGGCTTGAAAATACCCTCACGGCACATTTGGATATCCTGCAACAGTAATGACTAAAGTGGAGTGGCAGCCATTCCTGTGCAGCAGAGGCGGCCCTAATGAGGCAAATAAAAACAGATCTGGAGCAGATGCTAGTCAGGAGCCTTAAAACCACAGTCCCCTCCCCCCCTCCTTTTCCCAGGAAATGTGTGCTTGGCGTAGCTGTCAGCAGTTCCGAGATGCTGATAGGGGATTTGCAAAACACTTAAGATTAATATTAAGGGGAGCTCTGGCAAGACAAAACTGGATCCTGGCAACATTCGGCCTCTGAAGGAGGTATGCGCAAGACAAACAGACGTTTGATGTGGCCGCACACTGCAGCCCTGACAGTCTTGACAAGCTAAATGTAGGGTTTTTTACTGGGACTTAATTTCTGTCCCTTTTTATAGATTAGAAGATGTATTCTCCCCTGTGCCTTCATCTCTTACCAGCCAAGTGAAGTCACTGTCAGGGGCCAAAGATGAAAACATTCATTTTTCAGAGATTAAAGCAAATTTAGGAGGTAGTGAAACCTTATCCTTGGAACTAATATGCAAGTGGAACAGCCTTATTCATGCCAATACCACAAGCCACAAACCCATTTGTAAAGGATGTTCACTTAACTAATACAAGAGCGTCAAAAATTTTACAAATTCCCCTGAGGATATACCAAGCCAACTGCTTAGCAGTGTTGAGATGCCAACCCCTCTCCTAAAATGCCACAAAACGTCTGCATGTCCCATATAAAGGAGAGAGGATTGATCTAAGTAAGGATCATAGATATGCCATTATCAAAGTCAGGGCACATGATGCAATGCGTTATTCGAACCATGATTTGTTTTTAAGAATTTATGTTTTTCATTAATAAGTTACATTTCAAGACAAAAACAGCCAAGGTAACATATTTCCTCATCTCGTCCTCTGTGACTCTGTGAACTGTTTCTCAAACCTTCTCAAAGCCAGAAAAGAGGATGGATATGCTGCACTCCCCTAAAGGTGCAGCTGCAGAGAAGCAGATCAGGTGCTGAAAGAGGGCTGTCTTGAGATTCAGGCCCCTTGGACTGCCTAACCCAACCGCTCTCGCTGAGCATGTGCACTGACCTCCGGGTCACTCAATGAGGAGATTCTCTGAAAACACATGCTAATCACTGCCAGTTGTGTCTTTGTGCATCGATAGATTCATAATCACCGGCTTTGGCTTTGGCTTTGGATAAGTCAGATTACAAATAAACTAAAAGGAACACCAAGTTCATTGCTCAGTCATTCTTGTTTTTTCTCACATCTTGTGTTTCAAAAAAAAAGTGACCTCCTTTCCTCTGATTCATGTTTTAGCATTTATCATGTGGTTAAATTGCAGAAAATCTTCAGGTGAAACCTAAAACACATTGTTTCTGAACAAGGCATGTGTGCCAAGAGTTTGATTAAAATGATTGTATATAGAATGATAAGGAGAAATGGATATTTACAAGTCAACAAAAGATTAAGTAAAAAGAAATAGAGCCACTGATTCACACAGACTTGAGTTTATAATTTCCAGTAAATTTCTGGTAATTTCGATCTACCGCAAAAGATCTACCTTTAAAAATAGAAATTAAATGTATTTTGTGTAATGTATATTGTAAAAGAAGCATTAATGTAAAGGGATTAATAAGATGACAATATTTCACACACAGCCCCATTACATTTTGAGAAGTGTTCCCCAAACTCTTCCTGATATATCAATATACAAAGAGAGAACTTCACCTTTCTATGCCCAGGTCACTTTTGAGGTTCTCCATTAAACTTCATGGTTCATTGAATCAGAGCGCAAGCATCTGGTTCTCATCTAACCTTGGGGCCTTTATTATTGAGAGCATACTCTGGCCGCAGCTCACGGGAACTGTCCATGGAATCTGCCCCAAAGTTATGACTGACAAATTTATACAAATGTTCATTTTTCCTCTATTCATTTACAGGCATGTTTGAAATTGTAATAAGACAGTAGTGTAAAGGTTAATGAAAGGACTAAACAATGTTAAATAATTTAAGAGTATGCATTATGTGCTTGTACTGTACAGTATGTATGAATGAGTACAAATTCTTTGGCAATAAATGACTTGGTAGCTAAAAGAGAACCAAAATCACAGCAAATAAACCCAACACCTTATGTCATGGTTATTATCTAAAATGCAGATAGATTTGGCAATAATATTAAAATATGATATTTAATATTTTCTTTTTCCCCCTTTCCAGTCCAAGCTGCCAAGGAAACCTACAGTAAATGCAAGTTGCTTAACCATAATGATGAGAAAGACCCAAAACTTACTGACATCAAAAATGTGCGACTTGTCTGTTTTGTTAATTGGAAGTTACCTTATAAATGTAAATGTATAATAATAATAATAATAATAATAATAATAATAATAATAATAAATAATAATAATAATAATAATAATACATCATAAATTTTATATATATATAATAAATTAAATATTATATGTTTAATTTATAAATTAAACATATAATAACAACAATAATTATTATTTATAATTGAATAATAATAATAAATATAATAATAATTGTTATTATTATAATTATTATTCATAGTAGTATTAGGAGTAGTACAAGTATTAGTATTTATTAGTATTATTAAGTGATTTCTCTGCAACAGCACCAAATTTTCTAATAAATCTATCTGACATCATTAGTTGTTTCTATTTTGTAAAACACCAAATATATACTCTATGGCCTACTAAGAAGACTAATATTCACGAAAAAAAAAACAAACAAACACATTTCTTTGCACTCCACATTTGTAGAGTGCACTTCGTACACTGTGCATTTCGTAAAGGATGATGCCATTTGCCCATTCGTTTCTCTTGTCACAGATGCCCTGTCACTAATGCTTAGGGCTGGTGATGCACAGAGCCAGGTGCTTTTTAACAGGACTCTCTTTACTTTGTCTGTAGGATTTATTGCTTAACACTGGTAACACTGCCGAAACTCGAGCTGAGTATCAAAAGCAAAGCCTTCAATGGCAATGTTAAATTTTAGTCTGTTTTGACCATTAAATGTCAGTGTGTGTGTAAGACAGCTGAAAGCCGGGCGTGGAGTGTATAAGGCTGCTTCAAATGCAAAGCTCTTTTACGGCATCGACCGAGGCCAGGGGAAGGTCCTGACATGTCTCCATGGCGACAGTGACCCTTAAAAATCTGCCTATGACGTGGAGTCAGAGTGAGATTTATGGGTGTTTTCAGCTTGTTACAGCTGATTTATCTTCACAATAAAAGGCAGCAACAATCTGCAGAAGCCATTAGAAAGCAGAGGAAAGAATGAAAACTTGGACGATTTTAAATATACTGCCAGATTAGGCAAGCTGGTTTGTGTTTGTTTGTGTGTGTGTGTGTGTGTGTGTGTGTGTGTGTGTGTGTGTGTGTGTGTGTGTGTGTGTGTGTGTGTGT
>JAQQZT010000002.1:19063275-19078008 GCA_030068275.1 Clarias platycephalus | reverse complement strand
TGTTAGTAAAGGCATCTTGCTAACTAGAAGCAGCATTTATAACTTCAACACATCAGTAGTAAATCTGCATGTTATTGGTGATCTGCTGGGCCTGAGGGTATTGATGAATTGATGAACAGGTTGACTTCATGTCAGACTGCATCACAGCAAAACTTGACTATTTCCCTAGCATGCCTAATAGCATGTCTTATTCTGGATTATCTATTAATTAATGAACTGTACTGTTTAACTGTTGATTTATTCTAGTTTATATAGGGACTTTTAGCTAAAGGAATCCTAGAACTGAAAATTGTGTCATTTGTGTCCAGGCCTTAAACATTACGCCTATTATATTATATTATAAAATTCTGCATGAATTCACTTCCTTAGACATAGCTTGTTGCATGGTCATACATCTTCAAAGACCAGGACTGAAGTACTCATGAAGAAGAGATCTTCTATATCCCTGATCTTGAATGAGTTTCACGCTTGGCTACAAGCCAATTTTACCCATGAGAGTTTCTTAGCTATTTCCACTGTCTGGAGAAGCAGATTTTCAGCTCACTAGAGGTTTATCAAGTCCATCAGCATTGCTCAGACAGTGTCTGCCTTATTACTCCTCTTTCTCTGTAATGATCTGGTGAAAACAATTAGCAACCTCAGTGCCATACTGAGCAAATGTAATACAGTCCAGTCCTGAAGTACCATAGAAACTTGCAGCCTAGTCTATCAATCAATTCACCTAATTTTCAGCACTTTCTTGAGTCAGATCACGTAGGTGAAAGTAGTGAAATCTCTTCCATGCAACGTTATTACCTTCCCAGCTATAGTTTGACACCTGTGATATAAAGAATACTGATTGAAGTAATAAGGTTTAGATGAGATGGGAGTTATAAAGTGCTTCTTTATTTCAATTGCTGACTGCTTCACACATTGCAGGATATAGTGATCAATTTGAATGGCAGCCAAAACCCAGCTGAGCCCTATGTCAGGGAAGACTGTGAAGTTAATGCACATGAGGTCAGATAATAGTCCCTGAACAATGATATAGAAATTTATCTGAATTAAGTTTACATAGAGTTTCTGGTAACGCTTTGTGATGCGCATGTCTAAGTTTTACTGGAGCTCAATTTTTTTCAACAATTGCTGCAGAATCTGATCTGCATTGTCTGTATGCCTCTCTCAGAGCTCTGACATCCAGTTCAATTAAGTCCTTACACCCAGTGTAAAAGTGCTTCAGATAAATATAATCTATAATATCGACGTGATCTCTGCCTGCATTGGAGAAGAGGTCCTGGTGAGACTTTGTATATGTAATCAGGGTTAAGGCAAAGTAAATTGCAGTATCTATTTTAGTGAACTATACTGAATTGCAGCCAAATGTAAAATAAAACCTTATTGAAAAACTTATAGGCAAACCAGGAATATACAGACAGTAGTGTACACATATTAAATTAGTAAGCTGCATATGAGACAGATCATCTGTATGACTGAATAATTGTAATTTGATTCTAATTTGAAAACTCACTTCTAAAGTGCTCATTATTATTCATAATGTACTGAAGATGAATCTAACGTGACTTTCTGGCATTACCATAAATGCAATAATAAAGTTCACAATCTACTCTGCAATGTTTAGTATACAGTATGTATTGATGTAATAGGTTGCTGTAATTTTAGAATTTTACCATAGCATTTTTGCTTTAGTGGTATTTTTTTATTACATAACTATAGGTAACTATGGTTAGTTATGTATTACCTTTTTTTTATAGTTATGTTTTTTTGTCCTTCTGCATTAAGCATGTGTACAAAACAGGCTACAGTAACATATTGTTACTGTTGCAAACTTTACAGTCCTGTGTTTTCTGGGCTGAGTACCTGTAAGACATAGGCAGGTTTAAAATAGATCCTAGATAAAAAAAAATAAACAAACAAAGAAAGACTAATCTCAACCAGTTCTGTGGCTGACCCAACAATCATTAGTTACTGATAGTTAGCTAGTTTAAAACAAGTTTTCTTTTCTCATGTATCCTTTGCAGTTAAAAAGTTTAAGACTAAATCACAATACATTTTATATATTCATATACACATTTTTATATTACCTTATACCTTATGATATTATATTAGTATTTATATTAATGTTTATAACAACCTTTACAATATTTGTGACTATAAAGTGGTGGAGAGTACACAATGGCCAAAAGGGTGTGGATAAATCACACTCAAATATTGTTAAACTTTTCATTCCAGATCAACCCCCACCCACCCACACACACACACACACTTTTGCTGTTATAATTGCCTCTACACTTCTTGGAAGGCTTTCCACTTTCATCGCCTGTTTCTGTGGTTATTTTTGCTCTTTCAACCACCGCAAGAGTATTAGTAATGTCAGGCACTCCACATGTCAGGTGAAGAGACCTGGTGCAAAGATGCCATTCCAATTTATTGTAAAGGTGGTCGGCCCACTCAAGTTCTTTCACTCCAACTTATTTCCAACAGACCAGCTTTTTATGGACCTCACTGTCTAAAAGCAGCAGGTTTGGATCTCTATTCCAGTGAAGGGAAATCTTATTATAGAATATTAAGACATTCTAGGCAATTCTGAGCTTCCAACCTTGCGATAACGGTTAGAGAAACTGATGGTCAGGTGTCCGTATACTTCTGACCATATGAACAGTGGGTTTATATGTGTATTGGTATATGTCAGATGAGGAGATCTGGTGCAAAGTTGCCATTTAGGTTCATTGAAAAGGTGGTCAGGCTCTCAGTGGGTTTATATGTGTATTTGTATTATAATAGGCTCTGGTGACAGGAAAATAAAAGCTGTTGGGCAGAGGTATCTGTTATTGTGTGTGTGTGTGTGTGTGTGTCCTGCACCAAATCTCATCAGGCTACTGTCCACTATAATAAAAATCCCTTCTGTACTTAGTATCCATTAATTTTTAATGATGTGTCTCAGCTGTTTGTGGTGCTGCACATTTGTGTGTGATGGATGGGAAAGGGACTGAGCAGGCCTGAAGGTGTGATGAGACTGACTGAGAGAAAGCAAAAGAGAGAAAGCAGAACACTGCCCTCTGCCCTCTTTACTTCCTCTCTTCTGAAGTGTGCATGAGCTGACAGCTAATCTCATTCTCCTGGGGGAGTAAAGTTAGACACTCAAGTTTACAAAATCACACTGCGAAAATAGAACCAGCACCACTCGTTTCTCTGTAGGCAGCTTTTCTTAACCCTGAGGTCTGCTCTCTCTCTCTCTCTCTCTCTCTCTCTCTCTGAGACTGCATTAGATCAGTGGAACAGCCAACACTGGACTGTGTGTTTGGCCATGTCTGTTTACTTAAAGTAACCCATTAGGAGAAAAGTAGGCAGTGACAGTGAATTTAAAAAAACTAAAAAGGCAACTTGCAGCGTTCTGCTCTAAACACCACTCCAAATACATAGGACACGTTGACTACATGGAGTAATACATTCGACAAGGAGTTTATTTTTCTACCGGACTCATTTCCTTTAACTGTGCACAGCTGGTAACAGGAAAATTGTGACAGAATATAAATCCAAAAAAAATAAATAATAATAATCCAACAGTGTTTCTTTTTAGTCCTCTTTTAATTTAATTACAAACCTTAGTTAAAAGTGGCAAATTGTCTAAAATTTTCAACATATTCCATTTCATCTTTCACTCATCAAGAATGTAACATTGAACAACTCAAAATAGTATGATATTTTGTCATTATATTCAGCCATCACCTATTGGCAAACAATGCTAAGAGCTTATTGGAATGCAATGAAAGAAAAATACAATTATGTTATACAAAGATCAAAAATACTATTAAAATCCCTTATTATAAATGGCAGCGCTATATTAATAAACTGCTATTGACATTTTACATGTAAGTACAAAATATTGTTGAGGTAGCACCCTCTAAAGTCACTTTTAAAATGTTAAAATACTGAATAGACATGAATTGACTTTTTTATTTACATTACAGCAAATCTATGTTCCTTACTTCATTACAATTGAATTCCTTTGGTAAACAAATGGTCAGACCATGTGCAGTCCTGCATGTTTAAATTGTACATTCACAACATTTTTGCATCATACTTTTGGATTTATTTTTTACATAATGCAAAAAAGGGGGCAAATGCATTGTTTTACAAAAGGGGGAAGGGGGGAGCTTTTTTTCTTTTTTATATTATTAAGAACATTCATTCCATTCTGTTCCACCACTGACCCTTGGAGAGTTATCAGATTGCATTATTTTAAAACTCACCAACTGCTTTCTCTGTAGCTCATCTGTGATGATTTTCAGGGTAAAAAGGTCAAGTGTGAAAGCTTTGTGCCCAAGGGCAGCTCTCGTGCAAGACATGTCCCCTCAAGACGCATTCTCCAGTGTGTGTGTGTTCCCCTTTCTTGGGGTGTAAACATTAGTAGGACACCTTGTATTGGCCTAATGAAGACATCTCGAAAGGGGTCTGGCTGAAAGACTAGCCCACACCCATCTCTGTCAGTAGGGCTCATAACAGGCCAGTTTGACTGGCCATCTACTCATTATGAGGTTGTGCTAAGACCATATAACATCCAACAGAGACCCCATTGTGTTTCTAAGCTTGGTGTTTTTTTCTCTTCCTCACCCATATCAAATGTCAGCATGGGAGGGAATGAAAGCATGTGGTGGACTGTAGGAAGAAAGGAATGGGCTAAATAAACCAAACCGAACTCAGAGAGGAAACTTCAGCAGATTGGAAATGAAACATTCTCAAAATGGCAAACTTAACTTTGGTTTAAAATACATAACACATAATGTGTAAGCTTAGCTTACCTTAAAGAAAATACTTTTTTTTTTTTGCTCTATTGTTTATGCTCACATTCATGACGTTTGCCCATTTAAACAACAAAAAAAACCCATCTTTTATTAATAAACGTGACTGAATATGAACTGATAAACATCTAAGACAAACACGTGGAAAAGAGATTGTTTTATGAATAAAGTATACAATAAACTATGGAAATAAAGCATCTATAAAAATATAAAGAATTTGTTTTAAACAGAAAAACATTGATATCGTATTCGTTTAATAAATCCTACAGTCTAGCAAGTTAAGACTCGGAAAGCCGCGATTGGAACTGTCAACTGGAAAAAAGGTTCAGTGCAATAAATGTAGGTGATTTATTAACTGAGCGCGTGTAGATCGGTGCTTTTTTTTTTTATTATTTCTTTTAGAAGATTTTGACGCGCTTACCGCCCACAGCCCGGCCTCCTTTGAGCGCACGGGGCGCGGGCTGCTCCTTGGAGAGCGGACAGTACTTGATGGTGTGTGCGTTGTCGCCGTTGGCGCTGCACAGTGGGCACGTGTATGCGCGCAGGATCGGACACACCACGCGACCGTCGGGCGCCTTCAGAACGTGCGAGCCGTACACCTCTTCGGGCGCGCCGTTATTCCGACAGAACACGCATATCTTGGGCTCCTGCTTCGCGCGCGCCGCCGCCGTCTTGCGCACCTTCCTATCCGCGCCGAACATCTCGAAAGCTGTAAAACTTCCTCCTCCTCCTCCGAAGCCCGTGTCGCGCTCATGCCCTACAATCCCTGCGCCATGGCCACGGAACGGCCCGAGCACCGAGAAGCGCTCCTTGAGCTCAAGAAGGGAAGGCGGCGGCGGGCTTGCGGGAGGGCAGCAGCACCCGCACGATGAGGAAGAGGAGCAACACGAGGAAGAGCAGCAGCAGTAGTCCAAGTGCGTGGCGCAGGGGCACGGCGCTGAGTCGTCCAGGCCCAGTGTGGCTTTCAGAGACTCCGTGATGGAGTTGGGGCTCGGTCCGCCACCGGGACCGCGCTTGCTGCTCTGCGTCACCAGCGTGGACAGGCCCAGATAATCGTTCCAGAAGTTGAACGTGTAGTCATAGGACGTGCGCGTGTTTAAGTAGCTGTGATTTAAAAAATCCATGTTCCCTTCACTCCCAAGCGGCGCGACGGCGCCTCTCTATGCAGGATAAATCTGATAATAAATATTCCGTCCCGATTGAATCGGCAAGTAGCTAACAGATGTAGTCGGGTCCAGCGCTTGTCTTGGCTACACCGAGCTGCGCGCGAGGCTGTTGGTTATAAGCCTGGGGAAGGAGCGGTGAGAGGGGCGGGGCTCTTTTGCGCTTCGAGTTTGGGAGCAGATCAACAGCGTGTTTTCTTCAGCAAGATCTAAAGCCCTCAAAAGGGAAACGATTCCGCAAGGGGGGAAAACGGTACCGCAACTTTGCAACTTTACGATGTAAAGCAGTCGTAAAGCATTTTAGCTGCAGTGTGCCTGTACTGTCTAATGAAAACCCTGGGAGGGAGACGAACAGTAACTCGCAGATTATACACAGCTGCATTTGATGAAACGTACATTATACACATTTGTATAACAGGTTATTTATTTATTTTATTTTATTTATTTTTTTTTGGGGGGGGGGGGAAATGTCATTCTGTCGCGGTCCACGGACCTCTCCCTCCCCGCCTCACACACAAGAATCATTTTAGATTATTGCCACCAGCACTCAAAACAAAATGAGAATGACGACAAGACATTTGGCACAAATGTGTCTGTTAAAACACAAGCAGCTAAACTCGGTGCAACTACGGGCTTGTGTGCGTGAACGCGCGACTCTTTGTTCTTGGAGCGCACGGCCACCGCACCTGCGCACATCAGTTTATTCAATGCAACAAATATGCCACAAACTCCCCTTTCAACAAACGCAAATGCGCATCTATATTTATATTTATATGTGTATTAGTGCTGTTTTTCAGTTTTTAAGAGAAGAAAGCATCCATTGTAGCAGCAATCATGGCATTATGGGTCGAACTCATACACCTGTTAGTGATTCTTGATGCTTGTCCACATACACTACAGTCCTTTTTCTGCAGCACAGCACTTAACCGAGCCCCGAGCTGGTGTATCATTTGGAGTTAAATGGCCTAAGCTCAGATGTCAGTAGATTTGCTCAGGTCCCGCAGTTCCTTTTTGATGCTGTGCCCAGTGTAGACTTGGCTCTCGGGGAAGGGCTGTAGTGCTGGAAGGCTTTTGTTCTACAAGCTCCTGGCTCACTACAAGCATATACTACTGAACTGCACTGGAGCCATCTCTCTCTCTCTCTCCAAAGAGCTCCTGGCCCAAATCCTGGAGCCACAGAGCAACTTGTAATAAGGGTCTGGCTAGATTAAGTCATCTCAAAGTAAACAAAAGACTGCTTTGCATTTTTGTGCTTTGTTTAACACACCAAGAGTGGGTGGGATGGGGGACTCAAGCACAGACACAGGCATAGACACAGGTGCAGGCCAGCTGAACACTATATGACCACCAAGGATCTCTCGCTTTCTCGCTGTATATGGTTTCATCTAACATGTGCATTATAAATAAATGTGTTAGGTGTTAATGGAGACAATAGTGATTAATGGATTTAAAATTGTCAGCTTCACTGTAGACTATAAACCACAAATATTGCAGCCTTTTTTGCAGTGGCATCATTGTACCACTGGGTGTCTGTGTGAGCTGAGTATAACATTACAGGGATGATGTCATTGGGCATCCTAGAAGGCAAAAGATTTACATAATAAGAGACATGATAAAACAAACCAACACACACACACACACACACACTCAGATGAATTTTGTTGCTCACTTATACAGAAAATTTAGCATGTAATGGGGCACATCATTAAACACCAGGCAGCGTATAACTCCACTTATTGTAATACACTCAGTTTAAGAGGGTAAAGACAATATTTATGATAGATAAAAGAGTTAATAATTGGACAAAGTGAAAGACAAAACCTCTAGCATTGTATTGATGAGATGATGCCTGTGTAATGACATCTTTATCACTATTGCTCTTTCTAGCAATGCTCATGGGCCTTGAGTAATGTGTATGTCGATAATAGTGTTCCATACTCCAGCCAAAGCTAAAACTACCTCCAGCCCACAAGACTTTCTTCTATCATGATGAATTATACTTCTATGGAATGTGAACACGAGGCTCCCGGAGCATCGCTACCACAACAGGCACTGTATTTCTAATTAAAAGTGAAAGAAAGCTTTTTGAAGCCCATCCAGCTCAGAGGATTAAGTCTATTTAAAGGGGAATTCAATCGAATGCCATACCTCTGTGTTTAACCAAGTGGAAACTAATAAAGAAGATGTGCTTTGTGTATGTTTGCACTTGGCTTAGTAGCTTTTCTTTACTCAGGAGAACTACTTTAGCTGAACTTTTGCCCTTGCCAAGCTCACTTTTAGTTTGCAGGGTGAATGAAGCAAGACCTTGGTTATTCAGTATGACCTTTGAATATTTATGCAATTATGTATTTTCAATTTAATGGTTGCATATATAAACAGGATCATCCTTGTTAGCCATAGTTGACTAATTGTCTTTCTTCAGCTGACCTTGTGAATAAATTTACAGAGAGAAGGTCCTTCTTAATGATTCATATGATTACAGTTTGTGTTTCAGTATTTAGTGCACATGCAAAAGAAAAAAAAAAAAGAATAATTAGTTTACATTCTCCTAACATATTCAAATTTATGTTTTGCTTAATATAAAGCATGATGCATGAAGACAAATCTAGGAAGTCAGATTCTGCTCAGTTGGTTTTCACGGCAACATTCCTGTCAGTGAATCAGCTAGGTTTTGTTAGCTTTAGGGTATGTAAATGCAGAGCGCTCTCTCTCTCTCTCTCTCTCTCTCTCTCTCTCTCTAATGTCCAGCATTAGTAATGATAGGGCGTTCTGTCTGTGACTCTGTAGAACCTTTTCTGTGCTCTCAATTTTGAGCCTGAAATATTAATGACCACATTATTACTTAATTTTGTTGTGACTTGGAGGGATTAATACCCATCCATTAAACAGAGCTAATTCCTCCCCTTGTCTGGAGAAAACCTATGCCTACTGGATTGCAGAATTACATTACATGCTGAAAGATCTATGGCACCAGTGAGGAGGCTAGTGCTGCAAATTGATTTAGTGGTTCGAGCTGACAGTGATGATGTGGGAGGTTGCTGACCAAGGCAAACTTTTACTTTTAATGAGGTATATTGTTATGCTCATCACTGTTGGTGAAATGTTAGCATTTGGCAAGCACATGGTCTGTCATCTGTATGTGGAATAGTCCTTAATCATGTTGTATTTTTAAAGAATGATTTATCAACCACATAAATATGTGCTTTCTAAGTTCACATATCTACACAGCTTTATCATTATAGTCAGTATCTGGAAGCTTTCTTATGTCTATGCTTGTTCCACATTTGTGTATAACTGAGCAATAGGGGGAAAAAAAACTTAGGTCCACCAGCAAATGCTTACTGGATGTAATTACAGGATTTACCTAGATTTGCTCATTTGATTTACTAAGATGTGAACCTTAGTAAAAGTTCATGCTACATTAAATTAAATGTGCCACACACACCCTACCTCCATTACAAGCCTAGGCATGTTTGAGCTTCCTGAAGCACCATGATTTCTAGTTGATTTATGTTTGGATAAACATCCATTCTTGCAATGCTTGTTATATATTATTGATTGTCACTGTCATGATGATTATTGGTTTGACTTGGGAAGGAAAAGGTAATTTCTGGTCTGGTCTTTTCTATCTAGAGTCCCAGCTCAGTGCCTAACCATGTGGGGGCATTTAATAACTATTAGATTGAAGAGGCTGGCAATGAGAGCCTGAACATATGCACTAATTTAATCATTGTGCTAAACTGATTTAATATGATGGATTGCTATAGATTCTTGGCACCATATTGCATCGTGCAATGGCATTCAGACATCTGATCTGGAAAGGGCAGCTTGCCTTTGCCTGCTTCATGAGTCCACGAAGATGATACAAGAATGTTCCAGTTAGTTGCCACCAGAAGGTGAGTTTTAAAGCATAGTCACTTACAAAAATCACATACTCCTCTGCTACAACCATGCTCCCCTGCACTATTTAAATAAGAGTCATATGTTATAAATGCATCCATAAATTAAGGATACCAATTTAGAGATAATTTAGTGTTTTTCATATGCTTATTTTCTTTGTATATTTACATAGTAATATTGTTTGTTCTTTGCTCTCCTATTTGCAGCTATTGTGTGAAATATAAATTATGTAAATAATCTTCTGTAAGTTTTAACAGCATAATACAAGATTTTGACAGTATCTTGCAAATTATTTAAAGCAATATATTAATTAATAGTGAGCATATTGGTACCCAATTTAAAAACAAAAAAAAACAAAAAACATATACCAGGTAATCCTCTTATCCCTTATGCCTTTTTGTCTTTGTGTGAATTTGAAAATTGATAGATGAGAGCACGCTTTGAATAGAAATGATGTGAGTCTCAGTTTATGAGGTGTATGTGCTGAATGGAATACAGAAAGCAGATAAATGATATGGAATGATAGTCCCCTGTCTGGGTCTTTATTACCTTTTAGGTGATGAAAATGTGCTTCCTATAACTGCATGTGAGCTTCTCTGATAGATTCTTTTTGTATGCTGTATATCTGATTGTTGGGTTGAAACACTGTATCTGCTTATGAAGCAAATAATAAAAGAAATAAATCAGTAATACACACACACACACACACACACACACACACACACACACACACACACACACACACACACACATCACTTTACTTGCAGATCATTTTGAGGAGGAGAGCACAAAACAATATATTAAGAGAGAATTGTGAGTCGTCCCAAGAATTGTGAGTCTTGCAGTCCTGTCACCTCGATGAACTTCTATCACAGCTGGCAGCTTAATTCATTAAACAATAAAAAAGAAACTGCTTGAAAGCCCTGCCAGTATTTGTGCTGCAGTTTTTCTTTTGGCTGAGTTTTAATACAGCTGCATGCACCCATGTCTTCTGTAGCTGTTAAAAGTGACATGAGGAGACGAATGCTACATTTACTGTGAGTTAATGCTTAATTTCCATAAGACACAGTTAAGCAGATATTATGGCCAGTACTACACTAATGGCTTTCTCCAGGAATGCCATTTAAGGCATTTTATATAGTCAAAAAAAAGAAAAATTGACACTTCCTTCTTAAATCATGTACAATTGAGACGTTGAAGCAGCCACTAAGCACTTCTTTGTTATTCCAGAGAGTAAGAGACAGAGAGAGAGAGAGACAGAGAGAGAGACAGAGAGAGAGAAAGAATGTAGCATTGGACATTAATGTGCATGGCTCTGCTTTTCTGCTTTGCAGTATTATTGCCATTCTCATTCTTTATCTGAAATGCATTCCGTTTAATACATTGATTAAAATATTATCGCCACCACCACCCATCTCCTAGCCCCCGGTGATTCAGCAATGAAACTAATTTTCATATAATGAGGACTATTAATATTGAGGATGATGAAGACTGGAGCAATGTGAATGATTACCATGCCAGGTAACAGGCTGCCGGGATACAGTAGACATTAATTACCAACTTACCAAAACCTATTCATCTCTCTCTCTCTCTCTCTCTCTCGCTCTCTCTACCCTAACAGCCAGAAAACTCTAAGCAAGCAATCAAAAGTGTGCTAGAGCATGAAAAAAGCTTAGGTGTATTAGGAAAAATTAAGTATAATCCTTCTTTACTGGGCTCTGATCTTTTATGTGAACCTTTGCTTAAAATAGCTCTAATTGGCCCAGATGTATCTGTGTGAAATAAACTTTATTTGTGGGAACTTGACAATGACCTATTTGGAACTCACATGGAGTACTTACATGTTAAGGTAAAAAAGGCTCTAGCGTTTTTAGCTGCTTTGATGTTCCTGCTGCTATGGTGAGTCAAAGCAATTTATGATGCATGAAAAACCTTACCATTAAATGCTACTTTATACATGCTCTTTTCCGTGTTTTAACACTCCTCAATGATTAACATAATATGTGCACGAATTCAGTGCAATTTTCTATGATTGCAAGATGCTCAGTGTAAGACCAGTCTTGTTTTTAAGTCATTGTTTTTTAATTCTTTGTTTGTATTTGGTCCAGGCTTGCAGCTCTGGCATAATGCACCTGACACGAACACACAATGAGGGCTTTTGTTGTCTTGGCTAATACAGGAAAAAGAGCAGAGCTAACCATTCTCTAACTCCTTTCATCTTCCTTCACAGCCCATCTTAGGCCTGTTCTTTCAAAGCAGTAGAGAGCTGTACTGTAATGCAGAGCATTAATGCACTGTTATGAGCAAAGGACATAAGAGCGCATTTGCAAGGAACTGATACAGTTTATTGCTTTTCCAATTCACTCCCAGGGTTCATTCTCAGTAGCATTAAAATGAAGTCATTAAACAGTGATTACCTGCAGACTGTGATTTGGTCAGCATTAGAGCTCACCAGCACTCAGCACTCAGTGGATATATTAATCAAAAGGCCCATTAGTCCATATGACTGTGTTTTGTCATGCGTGACTGAAAGCTTTACTAATAACCCAAGCCTTGTTATCCAGCTGTGTGAGCATGCCCGCTCACCTGTCAACATGCTCCCATCATTAGTGGACTGTCCACCCTGAGACATTGACTGAGAGTGTTGCATGCGTGATGTGGAAGAATCAAACTCCCTGGTGACTCTGAAGCAGTGTTAGTGCTCAGAAGAGCTCATGTAGCTGCTAGTGGCATTTTCTGACTATGTGTGCATGTGTATGTCTGTGTGTGTGTGTGTGATGACTGAGGTAGGCAGGATGGAGAGTAGGTGCTACTGCTCTTGTATACTCCTCTCTCTCTAATGAGGGCCTTTTTCAGATGAAAGACCTGCTGGCTCGCCTGTTCCTGTCAGAGCCTATTGGCTCTCTCTCGCAGTGAATGAAGAAAGACCTGAGGCACTGCAGTGCTGATCAGAGAGCTGTGCAAAAGGTGGGAATGCTGGTGGGGGGTGGGGGGAGTAAAATACTTCTCACCGTGAGTCCTGCAACCCCAGCATTTTTGTACATTTATAGTAGCTCGCATTGGGATGCTGCATATATATATATACGGTATGTAGATACATTGTTATGCATCGGAAGCATGAAATGCATGCAGGAGAATTAAATTGAACTAAATTGTTCATTGTTTGCTGGCCCGAAAATGCCTGTGTTGATTTTCTTTGCATGTCTGGGGCTAAGCTTTATGCCTCTTTGTCAAACACATGTATTGCTTGATGTAAATAGAAACTCTTACACCACATTCTATATCCATAGGGAATTTTTCCCAATTACCTTTGCACTAGTATTGATAAATCTCTTACAAAAGGTCAGATATGGACTGCCTGAAAAGGTAACCGATCACGCTTATAGATATTGATGATAACCAGTGTCAGCTTTTACAGGTAGCCAACATTATGTGCAACATGTAGGACTCATGGAAAATTTAACCCAGTGGAATTAACGAGCTGAATAATCTTACTTTGGTTTAATTCACAAAATGCAAAATAAAGGGTCTTTCTCTGGCCCTGACCACACCATACCACACAACCACAACAGTCTCTGTCCTGTCAACCACTTGTTCCACCCTATTGTAAAAGGAGTATGTTTCCATAAACATCCTTCCCCTCCTTGTCCTGGTTTGTCTCAGCAGTTTGTCTCTGCTGCGAAGCACATAAAGTTAACAGCACAGCTACTAAAGCGACAAATGGATTTTTGAACTTTTGACTTTTTTGAGTTAGTTTGCTTAGATAAAGAAAAAAAAATGGGCAAGATTTTTAAAACTGGTATTTGACTTCTATAAAAGAAAGACATTTGATGTGGCATGCGTGTAGAGGGTAAGAACTGAATTTCCATGCTGTGCTGTTATGACTGATTGGAGCTTCCAGAGCAGCTTGTTTTTCATGTGAAATAGCAGCTGTATTATTTTAGACAGGACAGCTTCAAAGCCACAGCCGCTCTCAGACCTCATTGGGAGACTTGAGCCACCTGTCCACCCCCTCCCCAGGCATGTCAACCTGAAAATTCACACTGCATGTGTGTGCGTGTGTGTGAAGTGTGTGTATTGATGATCTTTCATTTCATATCAACTCAAATTAAAGATGACTGAAATATGCACCGGTGACACACTTGTTAAAAAGATTTCGATCACTACTGTCACAAACGCCTAATGATAAACATTAGAGGGTAAGATGGGGTTAAAATTAAGTTTATCCATGTGGGACCGGAGCTCGTTCCTATTTAAGTGGTCATTTAACCCCCGTGAAAGTGGTCATTTATTCCCATGAAGGAAAAAAAAAAGTTCAATAGTAGATTTGAAGAAAAAAAAATGCAGTGCTTTGGTTTAACAGACTGACTAAGGGGTAGGAGTAAGTAATGTACATAACATTTTTCATTATTTTACATCATTCACTCATTGTTTTCTTTACAGTATGTATAAGTGTACTGACTTATTTATAAAAGTCTATATTTCAATAGTGTCTGTAATACATGTGCAGATGATTATATGTTTTTTTCCTGATTGTAAAAATGTACATTGATCCATTAATCCATCTGATCTATCTGGACATAAATTATATGATTATTATATGAAAAATTATATGAAAGCTACAAAAGACAAAGACTTTAAAACTCAAAGATTAATTTATATGGAGATGAACCAAACCTTTGACAGATACTTATTATGTATATTTGCATAATGTGTTATTATTGTACTGCATAACAGTGCTTGCATTTACAGTATACTGTATATAGTTTTGTGTAAAACTACATAGTTAGTTATTAGTCAGTCAGTCAGTCAGTCATCTTCTATACCGCTTAATCCTGCATTCAGGGTCGCGGGGGGCCTGGAGCCTATCC
>JAQQZT010000002.1:19049610-19063175 GCA_030068275.1 Clarias platycephalus | reverse complement strand
GCCTGGAGCCTATCCCAGGAGGCTTAGGGCACAAGGCGGGGTACACCCTGGACAGGGTGCCAATCCATCGCAGGGCTAGTTAGTTATTAGAAAGACATAATTTAACATAGCATATACACAATGTACATACCAGAATAATGGAGACACCACAATATTTTAAAATCTGAAAACAATTCTCCTATTACTTTTGTAATTCAGATAAACTGTAATTCAGGTAAACTTTTTCCTGTTTTACAGCCAACATACCTAACGGATATAATCTCAAAATTCCGTTGCTCTCTGTGGATCTCATTCAGTGTATTGTTTTACTGTAAAAATCTTTCACAAAATTTGTTTTTTGTTTCTCTATATGTAATGAACTGGCAAAAACATATTAGGAGGTGTCGTAATTCTTACATGAAAGTGATTGGGTTTTTGATGTAAAGCTTATTTATCTGTCTACAATGTACAATGGACGTTCAAGTCAAACTGGGACTTAAGATTAAATTTTCTTGACTGAAGGCATAAAATTGATACTTACAGAAGACTTCAAGCTGCAGTAAAACCTTTGAATGATACAAAAAAGAAGTGAATATAGGTGTGAATGACAATCCCAGCTGAGGTGGGTCGGAACCCACTGCAGACCCATGAACATTCAGCGATGGATACATTGTTGCAGGATGGATGCATCTGTCTATGGGAAATGTACACACAATCATCCAATTGCACATTGCAGGAACCTGGCTAAGAGTTATTGCCACATCCCTTGTACAGTCCTGATCTCGCTCCAAACTATTTCCACGTGTTTGGGCCATTAAAGGTGTTCTGAGAGGCCAGCCTTTCAGAGCAGAAACAGGCAGACTGACCATGGCTGAGAAAAGTTTTTACTTTGATGGTATCCAAGCACTAGCGAAATAAGTAAATAATGAACCAGAGGATTATATAGAGAAATAAAGGTGTTCTGTTATTCTGCACAATCAAAAGTTTTTACTTGACGTGAAAGCCCCTTACACTTTGTTACTGCTGCTTTAAGACCTTACTCTTCTTTTTACTACATAACCTCATAATCTTTATTTATGCAATCAGGTAAGAAGACAGTTTAACAAACATGACTGTAAAATAGCTAAGGTTTAAAAATAACAGCAAGCACACACTCATCACTCAGTTTAATAAAAACACCTGTACCCTCGTTCATTCATGTCATCATCTAATTAGTCAATTACGTGGGAACAGCACAATGCATACAGTCATGCAGATACAGCTCAGGAGCTTTCGTTAATGTTCTCATCAATCATTGGAAAGGAGAAAAATGTGTGTTTAGTGACTTTAACCATCAAAAGGTTGTTGGTGCCAGACAGGTTTACACATATCAGAAACTGCTGATGTTTGGGTATTTATATGCACAGAAAGGAAAACGAGAAGACTGGCTACAAGAGGAGACCACATCAAGTTCCACTCCTGAAAGCCAGGAACAGGTATCTGAGGCCACAGTGGGAATGCAAACTAGAGAAACTTTTTTTTTTTCTTTTTCCATTTTTGTTTACTTTAGGTTGAAAGTATAACATGCTAAAAAAAAAAAAGGAATGCAGTGGATGTTTCCAATGACCTAATTCAAGGAGACAGACAGCCAATCCTGCTGAAGGAGATTACTGAAGAAAAGTCATTTCCTGAGCGAGCTGTGTGCATTGCTACTATATTCATGGCTCCTGCAGTGTTTCCGACACATGCCATGTTATATTAGAGTATGTTGGGAAGGGGAGCATTACATGCGGTATGACTCATTTTCACATTGAGGTATTTTTTTCCTTGTCCACGCAAAGCAGCCCTGACAGAAGCCATCTACCGGGTTTAATATACAGATTTCTGCAGAGTCGCAGTCTGCCCCCAATAAATAACTCTAATGCTGCAAGCAGATGTGAACTTGCTGATGTCATCACCAAAACACCTCTATACCTCTATTCTCAGTATTTACAGGGAAAGTATGTTTATTAAAAAAAAGATACATTTAGTATGTGTCCTTAAACAAAAAATAAATTACAGATATAATTAGTCTGATGAAACAAAATGATCAGTAAGCACAAATTGACACAATGAATCGTTTCCAATAACTTGAATAGAGGCTAGAATTATTGTTCATGCTGTGTCGCTGTTTGTTTCTGTGAGGTAGGAATTTTATTCTTGTTTCTTATGTCATAGTTGGAAATTCTATGTGGATATTGGCCTTGTTTCTGGCTTTTTTTCACACAGCTCAAATAAACACGCTCAACGTATACAGATGTATTACCCAACATTTAAATTTAAATTCACCTCTCCTCTGCCATGCTACCCACCACATCTCTCTCCTGATTAGAAGCAGGTGGTCAATTCCTTCCAACGCATGTGGCTAGGTTTTTTTTTTTTCTTTTCAAGTCTTGCATATTCATTTTTAACCTAGTCAGTCAGTCAGCTTGCTAAATTAATTAGCTTTTACATATGCATGAAGTGACTAAATAATCTTCCCTAAAACTGAATACAGCACCCCAAACTTATTTGCATTTGGATATTAGAGAATTGATCACGTTTGACGGCACTGCCAACTGAAAGGTGGACGACTGGATGAGGCAAAGTGAATTTTTAACCCATACAGTATATTTAACATTTAAATAAATGTCTTCATATACTGTGTTACTGAACTTGTTATTGTGCCCTAATTTTAAACTGTTTGCTGAGCCACTATTTGCTTTTTTTATCTGTAGGCTTTTAATATGGCAAGAAATGTTTCAGGTCACTTTTTCATTTACTTTAATAGCATATTTACATTAGCACAGCTGTGTAATAGATGTCGTGCCATTCTCACACATGCTGAATGACAGCATTCATTGACTGGTGTTAAGAGATGAATTCTGGGGCATTCAATTCATCTCTGGCTCAATATGTGAGCGTGGGTGAGTGCTAAAATTAGTAACATGCTCTCGAGTAGCAGGTTGGTATCAATCTCTGAGACTGTCTAGCAAAAACAAATGAGACAGAGAGAGTGAGAGGGGTGGCAGGAAGAGTGAGAGAAGCAATCGTAGCAAGCAAAGATAACCCTATGCAACACCTAGAGCAATCTAGTAATACCACCATCATGTCCTGACCCTTCCTTCCACGTGCTGATATATCTGACAGTTCAAACAACTCAATTTCACACACCTTTTCTGAGTCCTTATTCCTCTGCTTAGGTGGAAGCCCATGGTGACTTGCTTCAAGGTGTGAAGGTCAGTAGCTGAGTTTCCAGTATACGCTAACATTAATGTATGTCCAGAAATAAAGTCCATAAAAACTATTATTTTACTAATTATTTTATAATTATTGTTTTCGCTATGTACCAGACCACATTGAAATCAACATAGAATTGGTTGGAAAAAAACAATGATTTGTGATGACAAATTTTCTGCGTATTGAAAAATTTAAAATATTATTGAAGCAATAGGCATGGAAGAGTGTAAAAGATCCTTCTAGAAATGTAAACTTGTTAGATAAAACAGTCAAAATGCCCATTCTCTTATTCTCAAGAAGTTACAAGTTTTTTGTTTTCATTTTTGAACTTTTATATTGAGTTTAGACAATACAGCATTTTTATGTCCCTCATATTCATTTCATATATAAATGTTTATGTGTTTTATGATTAAATTTGACTGCAAGAATTGAGGTTGACTGTATATCAGCAAATTCTTTACTCTTAAACATGATGGCTGACTTTATTCAATAAAATTGGACTAAAGGCTTTTAATTTTTGTCTTCTTCATTAATTTCATAGAAACATCAAAAACATTGCTGACTTCAAATAAAATCTACAAATAAAATGCACCATATGAATTGTTTGGGCCTAAATCTAAACATGGTTCTTCTGTGTCCTGCAGGTCTGTGGGTAAGTTGCATTAAAGACCATGTTTGACTCCAACAGAGAAGCAAACTGATGATATGGTTCTTTCATGTCTTACACAGCAAGCTTTTAAGCATAACCTTCCATTGCGTTCTGTCAATCAAGAAAAAAAGGATAAGTAAAACAAGCCTCTTTAGTCTGATTCTGTCACCAGTCATAGTAAATAGGAAGCTCTTATCTGGCCAGTACGCAACCCACGGGGGGTCTTCCGTTTGATCTCCAGGAGGTTTTACATCATGGCTGAGGCTTGTCAGGACTGAGTGGGCAACAGTAATAGCAATTGACAGTGGGTCCACTAAGCTTTAGCTATCCCCTTGTTTTGGGCAGGTTGGGCTGTGTAGTGCTTAAGGGGATTGAGGGTGCTTATAGTCAGTTTAAGCCGAAATTTACAGACATGAAAAGTATTTTTATATTTTTAACATTGTATTCACCTACTACACTAGAAATATTTAAGGTACTTTATGATTCCTCACATGATATTATTTTTAGTTATAACATGAATGCATAGCTGACTGCTACAGCTATTGATATTGCTATTGATTGATATATAAGGGGATACTGATCAAAGGGGAAATTGATCAGCATTCAATTAAATAATTAAATGTTATAAACATATGTAGTCATCGATTAGTAATTTAAGTATATTATTATTATTATTATTATTATTATTATTATTATCCTGAATCCTGATTGCAAAACATGTAGATAAACAGATCTATTACAAATTTAATCATTTCTTTAAAAAAAAAAAATCAATTTGCAAATATAAAAAAAAATATTTAAAAAAATATATTTTTTATAAATGTATATATAAAAACTTACATATGTTTAACCATGATAATATGGATTCTTGAATATGGGCCTCATAATTGATATCAAGATTGCTATTTTAATTCTTCAATTTTGAAGCAATCACTTTATCATAATGCAGAGCAAAATCTACCAATTTGCAGGTTTAATGTTGTGATTGGGAGCATAACATATTATGGATTATTCTTTGTAAATGTTAATACAAATCTGCACCTCATATTAATATAAATTGGCCATGCTACATTGAATGACATGTAGGCAGAGTGAACTGGAGAGGGCAAATGTGTTTCCGAATATGATGGATTCACTCATGCAGTGCACATTCAGTGTCACATCTGTGCAAATTCAACTAATCATGTCTCCACGGCGAGTATTTGCATATGTTAATTACGGAATATAAAGTAGGAGGGAAGAGCAGTTCAGCATCAGACAAAGCCTAATCTGAATAAAGAAAACACATGAGAATCATAAAGATTAGAAATTAGAGGCTTGTGTGGAGCTGAAAATAAGTAGGTGTCATTTATTTAATTGCTTGCAGATCATGGTTAGAAAGAATACAGATAATAGCATTATGTTTTGTTTTGTTTTTTTCAGAATAAATTCAGTCTGACAGTTGAGCAGAATTATTTAACCTTGTTCTAAAGCATATTTGAAATCTTTGGTACTGATAAAGTTCTGATTACCTAGCTGTTAATAACATGGTGCATATTTGACTTTGTCATGGTTACATTTGAGTTTGGTACAATGTAATTTTTTCAGTGTAATCATAACATGCCGCAAATGTGTTTCTTGTTTGGGCGTACTTAGTCACACTTTTTATACCAGGCTTTTCCTGATCAGCTCCCTCCTTAGGTAGGCACCTTTCATCTTATCACACTCGTTTCATTCCCTTCCATTGTTTGCCTTTGTGATGTTGCTATGACAACTGGGCTCCAGGCCCCAGTTGACGGGCCATACCATTACTGGTGGAAATGAAGGGGAAAAACTGGGGGAAGGGTGCTCTGATGCTGGAAACACTCAGTTAACCAGCTGAGTGCAATGATGCACCCGTGTCTCGGTGGCAATAAATCTAAAAGCATAAAATGTGCAAATGATGAAGAGCCCAGGTTTCAGTTTGTCCTATGAATAAACTTGCCG
Source organism: Clarias platycephalus (assembly GCA_030068275.1). Classification (NCBI taxonomy): domain Eukaryota; kingdom Metazoa; phylum Chordata; class Actinopteri; order Siluriformes; family Clariidae; genus Clarias; species Clarias platycephalus. The sequence goes on along the minus strand of JAQQZT010000002.1, from coordinate 19,057,345 downwards.
CCTTTTTTTCTGTGTTGATAATTGTCTTGAATTCTTGACTTATAAATACTGATTTATTGTGAACATTGGTTTACTGGCTCATAATAAAATCAGAAATAAAATGATAAATACTGTAATCAAACAGTAAGAAGGGGCTATAATTTATGAGGTTTAATTTACAATATTTCTGAATGCAGAAATATTACTGCACTAATAAATAAATAGCTCGCTATGAAGATAGGTATGCTATTATCATCCTTCAAACACAATGGCAATCTACTGTACGTAGTGTAAAGCCAACTGGGTACTCATTTGTTGAAACAGATTACCAAATAAAATCCTAGACTTTTCCTAATGGTTAATGATTTACCAAAGGTTGTTTTGCTTGTATTTTACTCTGGATTGATGCACAGTTACTCTTCTAAAAATTTTAAAACAATGAATGCAAATAACTAGTATGGTGATCCTGTTCCAAAAATTATTCACAACCATAAAAACACACCTTGGTCTATGACATCAACTGTAAAATATAAATAGACCAGCACACAGGTGTGGACCATGCAGGTGTGTTCTATTTTCTGTTTGGCTTTTTTCTAAAAAGTTGGCCCCTAACAATGTCTTTCCTGTTATGCTCAAATGACCCCTAAATCAAACTGATTATGTGCTTTCTTCTTTAGTAGAGATATCTGCCAAAAACAAAAAAGGTATGATATGGTATCCAGTATATCAGACCAAAATATTGTTAATATTCCACTGATACCTCCTTCACATCATACCCCCACTACCCCCTTTCCCGGCACAGAATGGCATCTCCTCAAGCTGTATAATTTTGCTTGTGTTGATTGAGTAGGTGCTTGCTGACACACCTCCAACCTTTTCTCAGGTTTTAATCATGTGTTTTTTTTTTCCTTTGGCCTCGACCCCTAGAAACTGCTTAACGTGCAGCTGGTGAAGGGACCTTCAATTTGTTTCAATAAAACATGCTGGAGGGGTCATGAAGGCAAGGAGGGGTGAGGCCAGAAGAGGAAAGAGGAGAGCACTAGGGAACAAGGGGAGAGGCGTGAATGGAGAGAGGAGGGACGTATTTGCCCGCTGCACGATCAGGTTCCAGGCTGACAGGAATACTGATGGGGTTTCAGCTCTCCGCACTATGCACCTATCTTCCTCTCTCACTCTTTCTGCCTTTCTATCTTTAGGTTGAATGGAAAAAGGCCCATTAGGTGTGCAGAGTGCCCTTTAAGAAGAGACAGATTAGAGATTAGCTGGTCTCAGAGCACTTCTTCTTCCCAATGTGATGAGTACCTGATCAGGCTGACTGCATTCTTGAGCCTGAACCCACAAAGTATCTATCAGACAATAGGCTGCACCGTGCAGGACTGACTGATACATAATCAAGGATTAGCATAATGACTTGTAGATATTTGCCAGTTTTTCTTTATTTTCTTGAAAGAAAAACGCAGAAATTGTTTTGACCATGTGACAAAAAAAACATTTAGTAATGTGTTAAAAAAAATGCACTATATAATCGCTTTGTGGCACTGATGACCAGATATGATAGTCTAAAGGGTGTCAGTATTTATACCAAAACACTTTGTTCTCTACTGTGTCACATAGTTGAGCATTCCCCATGTTTCAGGCATCAGAAAGGTTTCTGCATCAGCCTTGGAAAAAAACTGTGCTCCATCCATTTAAAATGTATGCTGCATTATTCACCATATTTATTCTGTTCCCGCTTTCAATTCCCAGTTCTCTTATATTCCGAGGGGTAATCTAAATGCAAATACACCAGTGCATTAAATTGGAGAAGCTCCTGTTTTGCTGATACATGGAGGCAACACTGGCACTGTGACTGAGGGGAAAAGAAACAAAATAATCACCTAAAATGCCTCATTCACTCAAACGGTGTTACACCAAGCAAAGATGTATAACAACACTTGAACTTATGAATGTATCCATCACAGATTGGGGATGCATGGTAAAATGTTCAATTTCTATGTTGGGTTTCTCAGTAAAACTGCAATAACACACATTTAGTCTGGTGGAGCACTGTGTAATACAGCAGCTGCTATTCCATTTACAGAATCAGTCAGCTGAATCCAGGCTCCAAGATGCTTTTCAGGATCATCAATCATACATATCTGCGAGGGCTTTTGATAAAAGCCAACAATTGTGAAGACCCTCTGAGATTGTCCAGTATTTGAGCTCAATTTTATCTTTTTTTATTAAATGATGTGCTTGAAAAATCTTGAAAAATAAAGGCTAATTTTGAAAATACACTCACTAAGCACATTAATAGGCACACCTGTACTGCTGCCAGCATTTGCTCAGCCAGCCATTCAAGATTCAAACACAATACATAGAATCAAGAGCTTCAGATAATGTTCAGAGCAAACATCAGAGGAGGAAAAAACTATCTATTGACCAGTCTGTAAAAAATCCAAGGAGCAGCAGTTTTGTGGATGGAAGTATGTTATTAGTAACAGAGATCAGAGGAAAATCGCCAGACTGTTTTGAGTTGCCAGAACGGCTACGGTAACATAAATAATTAATTTTTACAACAGTGGTGAACAGAAAAGCATCTCATAGAACATTACACTGAAGGTAGGCCAACCTTGAGATCTCAGTGATATTTACTGTAGCATGGTTGTTGGTACCAGATGGTCTTATCTGAGTATTTCTTTTACAGACAAATGTCCAACATCATGCACACTAACATTTTGTTGGATCCCCTTCTGAAAACCTCACAACATTTATTTCCCTTTAGAGTTGTATTAGTTTTTGGCCAAGATTTTATATTTACAGTATGATGGAAGAGTCAAACCACTCCATACTGTGTTCTCCAACACATGCCAAAGACATGCAGTGGGCACTTAAAAGCTTGCAGTGACCTAGCTTTTAAGTGATCTCTGATCATGGATATTCCAGATTTTTTATCTGACCATGTTTCTTCCACAAAGTTGATGATTCAGCACTATTCCTCTAGTTCTTAAACCAATTCCAGTAATTTCATTAAAATTTCATGATTTTCTGAAATGGTTGAAATGAGAAACTGCCCACTGCATTACTTAGGGTTAAATTAATTGTTGTCAACTAAAACATATTAATTTCTGCAGTAATCATCAAATTCCATCCAGGAAGGCTATGGTGACTCAAACAAACCCTCTTTACTGACTGTGATGAGCGGAAAAGCATGACAGAACACAAAATCTGTCAAACCTTGAAACAGATGCGTGACAACATCTGGTTCCATTCCAATAAAGAACAGGAATCATAGGCTTACCAAAACTGGGCAGATGAAAACTGTCACTGAGTCACATTTAAAAAATCTATTACATCATCATCATCATCATTAATGTTTTCCCAACTACATTGTCTATATATCCTTGTTAAGCATAATTCTTTTGGCAAGTCTGATTAAGATATAGATATCATGTGCAAATAATGAAAATCAGTGAGGAGAAAATGCAATGTACACAAATGTAAAGTCTGTATCTCAGGAGGCACTCATTTTAGATTACTTAGTATTATTTCTTAAAAATTAAAATAACTAATCAAACTGTATAATGTAAGCCTCTCCAAGAAATATCTCATTTTGTATGAGCTGCAGATAAAATTAATATACTTCTACTGTATATAGTGTAATATATTATATACAATTGGTATTTAATTGTTTATTCTGCTGATAGAATGTCCAGACAGATGGTGTAATGTGTGGTGCGTTAAAGGACTAGTATGCATTGTTCTTAATTTTTAAAATGTTGTTTTTCAACACACACATTTGTCTTTTTACTATTAGATCGCTCTTAAACATTATACTGTAACTGCATGCATGCATTTCCAAAGCATTATTCATATACATATTTAGAGTACTGAGACAAAATTTAGATCTCGAAGCTGGTAGGTAAATTACAAAGCATCTTGTTCATTGTACTGCCAAGCCATGGCTCATTGGTCTCAAACAAGCTGACACAAACATCTGAGGAATCTGGAAATCATTTGCAAAGAAGCTACTATGTTCCTGAAAACAAAGGGCCTCTCTCTGTCTCACTGTTTCAGGATTGTCCAAAAAATCCTGAAACAGTGAAGCCTTCACAGGCTTATCATCTTCCTGCCACCCTTAGAGACTTACAGCTCTTCCCTCCTCCACTCTAGTATCCATAATGTGGAAACTAAATTTACTGATCCACTGGAAATTCAATAAGTAGCTCAGAGTTAGGTTGAGGCAAATGTACAGCAATATTAAACATGGCCTCAAGGTCTACATTCTTTCACTGCACCTAGGTCTGAGAATATTTCTCATGAGCCACACTAGCTTATATAACTCTTTTATGTCGAGCTCGCTCAAGTTCTCTATCTGCCCGTCTCTGGAATTTGAGAACTGTAAACACAGCATAAGCCTCATTACTTTGATATGTGATATGCATAGAATGATTTCTTTTGGTACTGCTATTGATTTCACTCTATAAAACCTATTAATCAAGCGACATTCAAAAGGTTGCCATAATTGTTAGAAGGAAATATAATATTTCAGAGTCTGAACGATAGGAACTAGTATCTGCATGAGCAGCTTGCATGCATATTACCACCTTCAAGTTGTCAAATATTCACAATTACTGTACTGTAGGTATAGGCTCTGCCTTAAGAGAGATATGTCTAAGTTTACAGCCCAAACCTTAAAGATGCTAGTTTCAAGGGCACTAGCAAGTGTATTAAATGTGGAGCTATTGGATGAAGGACAACCAAATCCTTTGTTCATAGAGCAGTCAAACAAATAAGCCATTGATGCATAGCAGAAACAATGCTGAGCCTGCAGCTTTCTACAGCCACAAAGTTTCTCTTCAAACCCCACACAATGTTAATCATATTTTATTTCAGCAACAATGTTTAAGTCATGAGTCTTAGATTTTTTTTTTTTTTAGTATATAAATACTATTCATTGTGCTGAACACAATTAGCGAGGAACACAATAGCCACATTCTCCTGATGCTTTCTGAGATCAACAATAATCCGATGTAAGCAGGGCAGTGAATTTAAAACAGAATATGTTTTAAAACGACCACCAACACGGTATGTAAATCAGCTATCATTTTTGTGATTCTTGTATCAGAAGTATTATTTTTTTTGCTTGCTTTTGTTAGCCTAATTGTTAGCAATTGTTCATTGTCAAGAGCTATAATTATCTCTATGCACAAATTCCAGAAGGATGAGGTGAATAAAGCAGTTACTGCAAAACTGCTATTGTTCCAGTTCTTAACTTCATCTCAGGCATAACATTTGATAAAATATTTGAATTCTAAAAAAAAATGAACAATCAATGCCATTCTATTGATGAACAAAATAAAGATGTTAATCCAAAAAGTGTATACAATTTACGTAACTTTAAATGGAAAGTCCATGGTTTGAATTAAAAGCTAAAATTTTATTGCATTTACCTGTGCCAAGAACTATTCTGGAGTTTAGTCTGGCATTCAGTAGTGGTGAAAAAAGTACAGACGTACATCGAGCAACCTCTCCAGGGGATTGTTTATATGTTCCAACCACACTTCCTACTTACAAGAAGCAACACCTTTTTTCTGCTATGTTTGTTTCATATGACGCATTACTATTTTAACGCTTTTAAGTACTGTCTACTTTTGCTGTCACTTATAATTACCTGTTTTTTGTTTTTTTTTTTCCTTCGGATGCTTAATAACCAAATAACAACATATGCAATATAATGAATAATTCACTGTTCTAAGTCACATTTCAATGCTTAAGCCTGTTCAAAGCATACACATAAAAGTCTTTGATTCAGGGATAGTACATCAGATGGTCATGTAGTTCTTGGCATTCCTGTGGGCAAAGTTGTTTGGCTTCTTTTTGGCTTATCTCCCTACATTATTAAATTCCCTACACTCTGTCTATGCGAATCAAATTACTACATAGAGCAGTGCATTGGGGAGGTCTGTTCAAGGATGTACAAGTTCAGTATGGGTTTTGTCAGCTGTTAGCACAAGGCAAGTAAACTTTGGATTTTTTTTTTTCCAGTGGTATGTAAACCATATGCTACACGGAATATCTTCATAAAATGCATTAACAAAAGAGGTTGACAACTAAGCAAATATTTTCAATTCTGGAAAATTTCTTTGACTGATTTCAGAACGGCGGCACGGTGGTGTAGTGGTTAGCACTGTCGCCTTGCACCTCCAGGGTCTGGGGTTCGATTCCCGTCTCTGTGTGCATGGAGTTTGCATGTTCTCCCCGTGCTTGGTTGGTTTCCTCCGGGTACTCCGGTTTCCTCCCACAGTTCAAAGATATGCAGGTTAGGCTAATTGGTGTTCCCAAATTGACCGTAGTGTGTGAATGTGCGTACAGTATGAGTGTGTGCCCTGCGATGGGTTGGGATACCGCTTTATCCTGTATTCAGGGTCGCGGGGGGACTGGAGCCTATCCCAAGAGGCTTAGGGCACGAGGCGGGGTACACCCTGGACAGGGTGCCAATCCTTCGCAAGGCACACCCACACATGGACAGGTGTGTCTAATGAAGTGGCCCATCACATCATCACATAAAGCACAGTGACACTGTCACATTTATCTATGTATTTCAAAACTCTAGAAAATTGACTGTTTGAAAGTCCAAGTGTATTTCTTTTCCCATAGCACAGAACTTTTTCTTTTAATGCCCATGTGAGGTCTTTAATGAACAGATACTCAATTTTAGCTCTTGATGGATGTCATGCTTATGAAGCAAGTTTTACCGTTGATCAGTAATGCATCAAAAGAGGTATTAGCTTTCCAAGTGTCCAGGGAAGCACCCTTCTCACAATTAGCAGGGTCATTAGTTAAATAATTACAGCAGCGAATATAGTAGTGCAGATGCTCAGGGTCCTGATTCTCTACTGCTATTTCTGAGAGTCTGCTGTCCCAAAGCTCCATGGACGCACTGGGCCTTGACTGTCTAGATAAAATGCAGCAGAGTGAAGAGAGACCTTTTGTTATCCCCTTTCTCTCTCTAAGAACATGATAGTGGTTGAATATGTAGTAGATATTATGCAATGTTTTGTGTAGTTATTCTGTGATTTTGTACTAGAGAGATATGGTAATTTGATGCCAATACATAAATACGTAAACAAGAACAGCATGGGATTATTTATCCTAATTAAATGTCTATTTTTCGTGTACGTACTGTATGAGCGGCGATCAAGTCAAACCAGAACTTGTGATGAAATTTCTTTCTTGTGATGAAAGACTTCAATCACGGTATGGTAATGAGCTGCAGTATAAAAATTTTAATGGTGCAAGCGTTTTAAAGAAAGCTGTATTTCCGTGAATGACGATCCTGGCTGAGGAATGACGTATTTCCTGGCTCAGAGCCCATTACCGTCATTCCCATGAACATTCAGTGAGTGGGACACCCGATAATTGAAAATCAAAAGATAAATCATCATCAACTTCCGGAAGAAATGCATCTGTCTTTGGGATTTGTTCACACAATCATTAAAGAACACTACTTGCACATTATTGGACCTATTATACCTGTACAGTTCTGACCTCCCTCCAAGCAATTTCCATATGTTTGGGCCATTAAAGGAATTCCTTGGAGGCCTGCATTTTAAGCAGAGTCCATACTGAGAAAACATTCTATTTTGATGATATCCAAGCACTAGTGAAATGCTCAGAGGTGGAAAGTAACGAATTATATTTACTCGCGTTACTGTAATTGAGTAGTTTTTTTGTGTATTTCTACTTTTTAAAGTAGTTTTTAAAATCTGTAATT
>JAQQZT010000002.1:19038375-19049510 GCA_030068275.1 Clarias platycephalus | reverse complement strand
TTACTTTTACTTGAGTAGATTTTTATAATGGTAACTTTACTTGTACTTAAGTAAAATTTCACGGAAGTAACAGTACTTGTACTTGAGTACAAAATTTTATTACTCTTTCCACCTCTGGAAATTCTAGAATAAAGGCATTAGCGTAGCAGGGGATTATTTAGAGAAATACCGGTAGTTTTTATTTCATATCTGTGTGGTTATTCTGCACAATCTAAAGTCCCAGTTTGACTTGAACACCCCTAGTAAATGTTAAAAAAAATCTATATAATGATATAAATATAATTTATTGACCTGCATTTGTGCCTTGCAAGTTTTCTGATCACCATCAGAATAAAATGTTTTGTTTTAATTCATTCAATCTAATTTTGTTGCTTTTTAAAATTATATTTGTATTCATATTTGTAAGTTATTGTCAACTAAATAACTTAACACTGGATAAACAAATACCTATTTGTTCCAGTGACAAAATCCCAAGCGCAAATTTTGAATTCATTTACTGCAGTTTTGTTTCTGATATAAAATAAATGGCTTTCTTTATACTGAAGGTCAAACCTTGCATTTTGCATTTTTCTATTCATTAGGGCTTCACAGATAATTGGATTTTTAATTAAGCTGCCACTTTAATTAAAGATGTCAATTTGATCGCCTAGTACTCCCCTGCTTGTTTTATTAACAGCAATAAAATTGTCAACCACGATGCTCTAGAGGATATGTTACTCAGAACATTTGTGCATTATGCCTGAAGGAAATAATTTTTTGAGAGTAAGCTTCATAATCTCAATAAACATGCATAAAGTCATTTACAATGAAATACTCATGTGAATGTTTACCATCATAAATAATTCACTGGTTTATGGAAATGAACAGAGATTTTGTTCTTCAAAGGATATTACAACATCTGAAAATAAAGAGAGACATACAATTTATATATTTAAAAATGTTATGTAGTTAAATTTTTTTAAAGCCTATGGTGCAGTTTGGGATGTCTGGACCCCAGACAGACAGACAGACAGACAGAAAGAAAGAATACTTTTAAGGTTCTCTTGCTAGTGATCCATTATTTAGTTTTGTGTAGCCACTTATTGAGTACAGAATTCAATATGTTGAATATGAGCAACATAACGTCATTTAGGTGACAGTAAATATATTTCTGCACTGAAAATTCAACAATTAACATTTTCTGCTTTGTGTGTGTGTGTGTGTGTGTGTGTGTGTGTGTGTGTGTGTGTGTGTGTGTGTGTGTGTGTGCGCGCGCGTATGTGGCCATTGAAATATGGGCACACTGACAATGACTAATTATTTCCCAGAAAGTGCTGTCAGTTTTATCTTAGTTAAGCTCCCAGATGTAGCTACTGGGGCACTTTTTACTTCATGCTATTCATATTTCAAGCAATTATGCTTTCACATTTCACCTTGCCATTTCCGTAAATGGAAAGAATTTCATGCATTCTGTGGATAAATATTTCTATCAATTGGCCTTGCTGTCTCAGAAGGTCTCCGTTAATGGAAACTGCTTTTTATTCTCGGGTTAATAGTTCACTAGCTAGTGATGTAATCTTTGTATTTCCCTATAGGCACCTGTATGGTACAGGTTGATGGCTTATGGTCAGGTAACTAAAACTGGACACACATACAGTACTTCTCTGCCTTCCTGTGCATGCTAAAATATTTGTGTATTTCCTTATCTTGACATTCCTGTTTTAATACAACCACAGTATTGCTGACAGCTCAGCTGTAAACAGTAAACTGCTGTGACTTCTGTGACCTTATTCCCTGATGGACAGGGGAACTATTTTATAGAGCCCATGCAGTTACAGTAAACACAGTACAGTATGTTCGTACCCCACAGAGCGAGGTGCTATTGTAGGTCTGTCCTCTGGCCCCAAGATGTTATAGATTTGCTAAGGGCTGTACTGTTTCAGATAATAATCTCAGAGAGTTTTAGGGGAATAGTATTAAACTGGATAAAAAGCTATATATCTAATAGGCAACAATATGTACAAATACATCAGCAAAAATCTGGATTAATGAATATAGCATGTGGGGTACCACAAGGATATGTTTTAGGGCCGAAACTGTTTATTATGTATATAAATGACATGTGCAAAGTTTCAAAGATATTTAAATTTGTATTGTTTGCAGATGACACAAAAATCTTTTGTTCTTAGAGGAGACCACAAAAGAAATACATAAATTTAAAAAGTGGTTCTATATAAATAAATTGTCACTAAATTTAAATAAAAATAAATTCATGCTATTTGGAAATCAAAAGAGAATCAATGAAGTAAACATATGTATTGATAACGTATATTGAAAGAGTAAATTAAATAAAATTGCTTGGAGTGATCATAGACAACAAAATCTGTTGGAAACCACACATTAAATATGTAAGGGGGAAGCTGGCATGGGGCATTGCTGTCCTGAGAAAAACTAAGCAAATTTTAAATCAGAAAGCACTTTATATACTTTATAATACCCTACTACTACCATATCTGAGTTGTTGTGTAGAGGTCTGGGGAAACACATATAAAAGTAACACACAAACAATAACTATAATGCAGAAAAAGGCTATCAGATTAATAAATAACGCAGGATATAGGGATCACACAAATGAACTTTTTATTAAAGCACAGGTGGTAAAATTCCAAGACTTGGTTACATAATAGTTCAATACAAAACAGCACAAATTATTTATAAAGCAAGAAATAAACAACAGTTTAGAAGAGGAAATAAAAGTAAGTAAAAACATAAACCAGTTCAAAATGAAATATAAAAAAACAAATCTTAAATGGGTATACAGAGGAAAAAAGATGAGCTATTTTGCCTTGCCTATTCTTGCCTAAGGGTCATTTTGCTTTTCTGTTTTTGATTTTGTTGAAAGATGGGTTCTTTGTCTTGTCTAATTAGGTTTTTTTTTGTTTTATGTCTGGATTAGTATTATAATTAGTAAGTATAACATGTAAGTGATATAATGTATGAAAGGGGTAGGGTCATATAAGTTTACACTTCAACCTACTCCTTTTCAAACTGATGTAATTAACTTTAAATGTAAGAATGATAATGTAAGTAAAGAATATGATTGATATATATGTTTTTAATAAAAAATTATGAATGAATGAATGAGAGAGAACAGTAAAATTATTTACAGATCTTTGCTCTAGAAATTAGACAGCTTTTGCCTTGAGAATGATTACTTTTTTTAAATGGACACTGCTATACTACAGTGTTGTTAAGTTTATTTAGTGACTTATTTAACAGAAACTGTTAAGAAAAAAAAAACAGAAAAACACTTTAATTTTTTCAACTACTTGGTTTTATGTTAATACTTTAGTTAGTCACATGACAATTCTGTCACTAAATTACTGAATATGCTGAGCAGCACAAAAATTAAAACAGGCAATGGATGGCTAAAATTATTCATCTTATTCAAAGGAAGAAGAAGAAACAAAAGAAGACGAACCTCCACTGACCTCCATTCATGTTAAATAAGAACACCTATGTGCGGCCACACTGGGCACAAACAGGCTCACAGTTAAAAACTGGAAAAAGACCAGGTGACATTTTTTACAATCTTTATTTATTTACTTTTGATGAGCATCACTAATTGTTTCATGGGGAATCAATATCACCTCATAATCCTTTGCTGATATAATCAATACCTGTGTTCATACTGTAGCTTTCACAGCTTTCCATAATGGAACTACTATAGCATTCGCTTTGATTGTACATTAGATCTATCATGTCAGTTAGATCAGTAAAATATTTAAAGTATAAATGAAAATTAATCTTCATAATGATGTGGCCAAATTCTGCTTTGAGAAAAACTAGAAGAGTATAGTATTGTCAGGAGGACGGTATTTTGCCCTTTAGAGTTGAGTGTCACTAAAAGTAAAATTAAAGTTATCCTGATCAGCTTAATTCTTAAATGAAACATTTTGATTCTGATGGGAATGGTCTCTTCCACAATGACAAAGTTCCCACAGACAAGGGAGATTAACTGAATGGTTGGATAAACAATGTTCAGAATAATGTCCTTCATGAGTTTCACAAAGTTGGAGAAGCTAAACCTAATGATTTTGTTTGTTTTTGTTTTGTTCCCCTTTAATTTTTATCCCACTGGTGTTCATGAGACGGCACTACCAGACTTTTCCTGTTAAATGGAGAAAGTATTTTAAGGACAATCATTATTATTTAAAAATATATATATATCATTTATATGAATCATGAACTTGACCAGTCCATTACAGTATATCAGTGTGGGAGCAAATTGCATCAGAAAAAAAAGTCTATTTTTCTGGAAAGTGTATTTTCTGGTAACTATTGGGAAGTTTGGACCTTACTTACAGTCTTCTTATGTAAAGATATGAATATAACCCTGTGGAATTTTGGTATAACTTAAATTTCTGTTATTTTAGATCATTTTACAGCATGATGAGAGCACAGATGGGCACTGCTGTACACCAGCTTGGTAGAAAGTGCCCTCAGCCCTTAGGCCCAGCTGTCTGCGGCCAGTATCTACACTGCTGGATTCCTAAGACCCCCCTCTCTCTCCCTCCCTCCATCCCTCACTCGCTCCCTCTGTGTTATGTGGCACTGGCAAGGGCTGAGAGCGGACAGGCCTGGCACGGCATGAATAGGGTCAGTTAGATTTCAAATATCTGCTGATGAAAAGTGCTGAAGCTGTGTTCACAGACAGGAGCTGCTCCCACAGCCACAAAGACATGCTTTCAGAACGAATGAGAGAGAGGAGGGGGAAAGGATGGCTAGCTTCTCTCTGTTCCTCGTCCTACACAAACGAGTGAGAGGGAGAATAAATGCAGAAAGAAGGAGGACAGAGAGGCAGAAAGACCGGCCTGAAGGAAGAGAGAGAGAGAGAAAGATAGCTGGAGAGCGAAATGAGGGGGAGTGCGTAGTTCTGTGGCATGTCTAAAAGGCCACAGTGAAATGCTCTCTAACACAATGGAACAGGTGTTATGTAGTGTAGGGTTTCAGGGAAGGGGGAGTGGAGGTAGAGAAGGGGGATATTGACATTCAGGGCTGACAAAACTGCTCAGGGAACATTGTTTTTACAAAAGAAAATGTGTTGATGGAATTTACCTTAACAAGAATGAAAGGATAAAAGCTAAGCTCATCTTTCTGGAGTGAATTGGGTTTTGCTTATCATATACCTTTCATCGTTCATTGTGTGTTCATGTTTATACATATATACACATTTCCTTGCACATGAGGAAAAAAAGAGAGGCATAATCTTCTACAGTAAAGAGTTGGAAACATAAAACATAATTTAACTTATTTAATTAGCTATTACTTTCCGTTGCTTTCAAGTTATTTTCATTTTGCTTTTTAAATCACATCTGGTCGGAGGAATCAGTTCAGGTTTCCATGCATGTTGAAAAGCACAAGCACATTGCTCATATTTTATTAGGATTCCACTTTAGTTAGTTATGTATGAGACTGAGAAAACAAAAGCCAGATGCCAGTTATGCCAAGAATATGCTGTGTAACATTAGACTATATGCACATAACGTGTCATGCCTGCTGCTATGTGAATAACCTAAAGTTATTCACATCTATTCCCAAACCATATTGAATGTAACCTTAACTGGAGGGACAGCAGGGCCATTTATACCCTGAGGAGATGATTAAGAGAGGCTTTTTTCTTCCCTCATTCTCTTTTACCTCTCCTCCTGTCATCGCTCATGTTTCAGGGGAAATCTCACCGAATTACTGAGAAAAAGTGGACGAGAAAGGGACAAAGAGATGAAAGAAATTAAGTTATATGCTGCCGAGAAGTGTGACAGGTACTGTGTGTGTATGTGTGTGTACAGTGTGTGCAGCAGTAATTGTGTGAGGGCAGCAGCTGTCGTGTGAGCTGGAACGGCCAAACACACACACACACACACACATACACATACACAAACACATGCACTCCATCTCAGCAGACGGGACAGCGGAGGGGGTTCAGAAACCAGCTAACCATGAAATCAGACAGATGAGTCAGCGAACGCAGGACGACATTGGTGCTCCTGTGCCCTTATGCTACCAAATGCATTAAGGAAAAACGGGGGGAAAATATTTGCCTGCTCCAAAAAAAGAAAAAGAAAAAATCTTACAGCCTCTTTCATCAGCTGGCCCTAATTCTGCCCTGAATTCTGGCTGAACTAGTGTTCTGTGCCTTTCAAAGTGTTTAATTATCTCGGAGTTGCTCTATGAAAAGCAACAAATAATAAAATATTTTAGCATATAATTACTTTCTAACCATCTATTAATCAAATACAGGCATGTCACACATATATTCCTTCCACCCTGTATTACAACAGCTATGGTTACAGGATTTTATTTAGCAAAGAATCATAGCGAATAATAATACCTGCAGCTTCCTATAGGTTTCAGTAGCATGGCTAGTTTATAAAATCAGCATCAGGCTCTATTTAACACAAAAGATCTCACAGCAACTATAGTTCATTGATTTCAGCCAGCTGTAAGCTCAGTTTGACCTTCACATTATATATTTCAGCAACTCAGGTACAACTTGACCACACATGCAGTGACATTTAGCAATTAAATTTTACAAAGAATAAAGAAAAAAAAAAGACCTAGCCCTTAGAAATGCCTCCGCCACTTGTCACCTGTGAGAAATGCTCGATTAGTTTGATGTTTGCCCTGAATGACCTCGGTGACTGAAAGGCCCCTCTCAAATTGGCCGTAGCCTCCTGGGCACTGCATCCTGGGAAAGCAGCGCTCACATTCAAGCATCCAATCAAAGTTTCAGGGAGATCAAAGGTGCCGCCAGAAATGAATGCAAATCTTTCTGGATTATCACCGGATGAAACCGCAGAAGCGATTTAGCACTACACAAGTCAAATCCCATATCATGCCAGGAAATGGAAGGAGCAGAATAAGGTTCAAAGATTACAAGATTCAAATAGAGATTAGTCAAACTATTGTTGGATATTCTTGAATAATAATGACAATCACTTATACATTCTGTATTTGTAAACATTGAGGGTTAAAGTCAAATTAATTGAAAGCTTTGATAAATAATTTCAATTAAGCTTTGCTTAGTTTAGTTTGTCAAAACTTCTACTTATATTAAATTTGAATGACTTCTTGGTGCCAGATGAGCTTTTCTTTCTTTTTTTTTCTTTTTTTTTTTTTTTACATTTATTTCACTCTGGGTTTTTATGCACAACAGACTCTGGGGATTGTTACACAGAATAGTGTTGGGAGGGTGAGTTTGGGGGAGGGCGACATGCAGTAGGCAGCAGGTCTGTGGGCAAAAACATCTTGCAGATGAGAGAGGTCAGAGGGTAATGGCCAGACTTATTCAAGCTGACAGGAAGGCTACTGTAACTCATTGCTTGATCTTTTTCAAAACGTTTAACTCTCTCATTTTGGTGTGCCCAATGTAGCCTCAGATCCTTGGATCTCAGAAGTGGAACTATATACCTATACCTGCAATTTACCTAAAGATTTATATGTTCACTCACAAACACGGTGTGTTCCATTCATTGCAGAAAGAAATGCGACACTGTTAAATATTGTCTAAATAAGGGGCATGTGTGACCACGAATTAAATTAAAACACTGAGGTGGATGGATTAAATTATGAGAGCATATGTAGTTCAAATATTTGGTATGTCCTAATGGAATATTGATTCTAGTTGGCCATAATGAATATTTGCACCCATGTTTGAATCAGAAGTTAAATAGCCATAAACAGACAAAAGATATTGTTCCATCTATGCTTTTCCAGCTTAGGAAAATATCACAGAAGGCCATTTAGTTTTTTAGCTTGCATTTATAAATAGAACCTTTCCTGACTTAAGAAAACTGAACATGAAAGCAAACTTTTCTTTACTATTTTTATAACATATTCAATTTTATACAACAACTTTATTCAACAGTTAATTCCTGTGTAGTAATCTGATAGGTCGAGAGGCATTCGGAGGCATAGTGATAATATACATTAACAGCACTGGGACTTTTAACTATATGTATCTGTAATATTAATTACACTAACTGTCAGTTGCAGCATGAGTGAAAGTAGGTCAGTAGGGTCTGTAGTACTGAGGAGAGAGCAGCTGCCTGCCAAAAGCCATATTCCAAACTAGATAGGGAAGCACTTTCAGCAAGAAAGCACATCTGATAATGTTATGTCATATGATATCATTGCTTCTAAGTTGTTCCAAATTACCTCTGTGTTGTTTTATTTATGTCTAAAGCAATCTACAAAGCTAACAAGCTTCTAATACAAGACTGAATGGCAAATCGCCTAGAAGGTTTGTAAAATAAAGTTTTGTCACTCTGCAAATTGTGTGCACTAGCAATGAAATATAATAGTTTAAAATGTTGTTATAAAACCTTTCCACTAGTTTTTTAAATGATTGGTGGAGATGCTACAGAAGTGGTGTGTCCATTGCTGGGTTCGGCCACTATTAAGCATAGGCCTTTAATACTTTACTAACACAGTAAATATTGTAGATCAATAAACTGGAGTGGTCAGTAATTTTTTATATTTTATATTAATGCTTACATAGACAAAAAACTATGATATGCTGATATACTTTATTGCTTCTATTATCTTTCACGTGTTTTAGAGTTTGTTTTTTTTCCCCCTCATCCTGTCTCTTAACTGTTAATCCTGTTTAGGCCACAGTGCTTTTGTGCGACTGTGCTCTTAACACTAAGACTCTGAGAGAGTGTAATTCTACCTCTCACATTCACTGATCCATGAGTTGACTTCGTGCTGAGGCTGCTGAGCTCAGGCCTGTGCTCGACTGCCTTCTTTACACGTTCTGACAGGCCTGAGCAGCCCAGGCCTCTGCAAGCACTCGGCTATTTATTAGAGCCTTTCAGCTCTGTGTCCAGCCAGTGCAAACACTATGC
This sequence comes from Clarias platycephalus, assembly GCA_030068275.1. Taxonomy (NCBI): domain Eukaryota; kingdom Metazoa; phylum Chordata; class Actinopteri; order Siluriformes; family Clariidae; genus Clarias; species Clarias platycephalus. The sequence goes on along the minus strand of JAQQZT010000002.1, from coordinate 19,040,622 downwards.
CAAGCAGCCCAGAGAAACGCTGACCTAGTAAATCCTTTACTCGATTGGAATAAAAGCAGAACTCACACTATATTGGACACACACATGGAAAGAAGGGACACGGTACAGCATACACACACACACACACACACACACACACACACACACACACACAGATTTCCAACTGACTTGAGGCGCAGTCAGTTGCTGGCTAAATGGTTGTGCTGGAGAAGAGTGTCAAGAGGTGTCAGCAGCTAAGATGAAGAGAGTGAAGTTAATGAGAGGGAAAAAAACAGCAGTGTCACTTCAGGGGGGAGAGAGAGCAGTTATTTCAGGACACTGTGGCCGACATCCAGTCAAAGTCAAAATGTAGCTAATTATATGGAGGCAAAAGATCTACAAAAGGTTTTGAACTGTTCAGAAGCCCACAATTTATTCCAAATAAAAGCTAGTCCAGAACATTGTACTGGATAATAGAGTTTATTAAAGAAAAAAACAAAGGGGGGGGGTGGGGGAGAGACAACCTGAACACTGCTTAGAGACATCTGTCCACCAAAAGTAATCAGGCAAGAGAGCATTAGTCAGGCTTTGGGCAACACCCAAGAAGCTAGATAGATCTACAGAGGTCCCAGAAAAAAGCAAAACCTATTTTAGATGTTCAGCAAATATGTGGATGGAGCTGCTTTTTGTTAAGTCTGATTTTATCTTTATTTATCTTATTTATTTTACCCATTTATTTATTCGGCCATGGCACAAAGAAATTGGAAGGTTGGAAATCCAATACTAATCATCAACCGAAGAACATCATCTGTTTTTTTAAGAAGAGAATAGGAATAACATCAGGGTGAGGGCAAGGTGAATGGAACTGCTGTACATACAGACTGGGGTGGATGGTTTCTTTCAAATTGGACAAAAACAAAACATACTGCTAAAACACTTAAACTCTGAAACCTGAAAACTTTGAAATGTGTTAGAATGATCGACCTCAAGCCAAGACCTCAATTTGCTGAGAATATGTGGCAACAAGCGCTACTTGCTAACGGTGTCCACAACAAATAGAGCTTGAATAAATTTATCAAAAACAATAAATAAAAAAAAATAGGATTTAGATGTGCAAAGTGGTAGAGGCATAACTGGAAGATGGATGGATGGATGGATGGAATTTTCAAGATTTTTTTTGCCTACATCAAATTCTACAAATTCCAAATATTAACAACACAAAATGTCAAAATGCTCCAAGGAAGGTGAGTGCTTATGCAATGCACTGCAAATGTTTCGGAAAAAGCTATATTGATATCATATCACAGGGAAAAGGGACTCTTCAGAGCTGTCAGCGTAGGTGGTGCACAGAGCTCAGGTAAGAGTTTGTGAAGGAGCAGAGGAAAAAGCTGTAATCATAATCAAGAGAATTACATTACATGCTCATTTTCTGTTCGCAAGGTTGAAACCCTTGTTGTAAAGGCAGCTGTGGGAGAGGAAGACTATTTCCCCCATTGAGGTTAATCTGGTCCACAATCCATTCAGAGCTGGAAAGAGAAGAAAACTCCAAAACTCATGGAAATCAAATAGCTCTCTGTTTGCTACATGCCTCAACACACCCTGTCAGTGTTCACCATTCTATTATCATTCTCTCACCTCCACAATTTCCTCTCACACCTCCAGCTCTCACACTATCTTGCTTATTTAATAGCATATTCCTTTATTTATCATATGGATTTGCATTGCTCATCTCACACACCCTCCTCGCTTATTTGTAGCCCCCCTCCTCCTTCTCATTGTATACAATCATAAAAATAAGAAGTGGCCGGGTTTGTTTGTCATACTGCCCTCAAGTGGATTGTTGTGGCAGATGGGGCATGCAGAGGGGATGAGGGGTTAGAGGGGAATGACCATATGATTAGAGATTAACAAATGATTGTCTACACACATGCATAGTTAACAGCAGCATATTGTATTTATGTGCCTCTCATTCTCTGAGTATCCTTCCAGTGCCGAAAACAAAGGGGACTGCAACCCTATTAACAAATGTTTACTGGAGCCAAACAGTTTAAATGGATGTAATTTTGTATTTGTTACATTTCTGTGATAAAAAATGAAAGGGGAAAAGCCAAACAACTTTTACATTGTATCCATTTTGCTCCAACTGGCTAACCAGAGGGGGAAAAAAAGATAAATTAACCCTGCAACTGATACTGTCACGGGCGCAGAGCAGAACGATATGAATCCAAGCGCGGATAATGACTGTATGGGAAAGGGGGCGTGGTCAGA
>JAQQZT010000002.1:18985675-19004768 GCA_030068275.1 Clarias platycephalus | reverse complement strand
GATTGCCACCTACTACATAATGTCCATGAAAATGTATATAACAATATAGTTTTATTATCTACTAGCATACGTACACATCATTAACAGGAAAAGTGTTTGTAGAAATAGTTTAGAGGTTAAAGCTAAAAACTAATCAGTTTCTATGTAATCGGTGATATTGTTTCAGGTTGAAGTCCTCGTAAATGTCTGCCTGTCTTTCTGTACAGCAGAACTCTCTGCCTACTGGAAACATTTCATTCTTCTCATTTCAGTCCGTTCAGATTTGGGTGATGCTGTGACAAAATCTGGCTGGACAGACATACAGACAGAAAATGTTTATCATTGAAAGGGCTTATATACAGACAAAACCTCTCTATATACATATAAATAAAATAAGGTTTTGTGTGTACATTGTACCCTTTAATTCAGCTACAGTAGTATATGCACCAATATTATGTGTGTTCTTTATTGCATTAATGTAATTACTGTGAGTGGCATGTATTACAGGTTCCTTTAATGATACCACCTAATTAGCAAAGTACCTGAGCATCCTTTGCTTCTGCTTACCTTCACACAGCATAACGGGCGGTATGTTACTTCACAGCTACCTCAGTGGCATAACAGCTATTGTTCATTTTTGGGATATTGGTGAATCACATTAGCTCAGATAGAGAAAACATCATTAAAGCTGCTGGGCTGGAAGCAATATAGACTGCGTTATTGCACATGGTCCCATTTATGTCATCCTGGATGGCTTGTGTGATATGCAGTAGTTGCGGCTCTCAGCTAAAGATTAATAAAAGCCATATTTTACCATAGACCGATAAGGCCTTTGCAACAAAGATTTTCTTTTGCACCAGGGGCCATGATTGTCAGAGAAAATGCTTAGCAGAAAACATAACTTTGATTTACGCAATCAAATCTCGGCCCATTTTTGGGCTTAAAGATTAACAGAAGACAGATTTGTTTAGAGCTATCTAAACAGTGGAGAAACTTACAGAAGTTTCTTCTATATGACCAGCCAGTCAGCTCTGGCACTCTTAGTTCAGTGTTTTATATTTAGTGGTACTGTATTTTAACTTAAAACTGAACAAAATCATCACACCTCAATCCACAATCTCTGATCCTTTAGGTTTCTAAGTCCTCTCCTTGTGGTTTCTCCTTCTAAGTTCTAACTCATGCTACAGGGATTCATTTACTATTCATTTACTATGGTCAAATTTGATTTTATGGTCATCATTCCTCTGGAAGAACCAACCATGGCCCAGATGTAGCTTTTTGGAAGCGGCAACATGATTTCCATAGAAAATCCCCTGATATTTTATGGATACCATGCTGCTATGTATCCTACCAAGATTGCCAGGAAAAGATAAGAAACATCACATATTCTTGACCAAACTCTGGTTCTTTTCCATAAAATTTTTACAGCAAATCCACCTTGAGTTGTTTGAGCCAAAAAAAAAATATTTTTGTATCATCTGACCTTTGGTCTCAGCCAAAGTTCACGCAGTATCTAGTGAATTCCAGGTGCGTACATTGTGTATAGTTGAAATTTTTTTTTCTTCTGACAACTCTTCCAAATATTTTGCTAGCATGGAGGAAGTGTTTATTTGTAGATTTATTACAAACTTCTGCAAATGTCCAAAAGATTCTTTGAAAAAATGTTTGCTTCTCCAACTGTCATTCTCACTTACGGGGAGCGAAATACACTTCAGGTTCCTCATCCCACCAAGTTCACTATGTCAGCCTGTTTTAAATATCTTAATTAATTCTATAACTGTGGATACTGACATTTTCAGGTATTAATATATAGCAGTTGTCTGATTCATAAAGGTCATTACAATTTTGTGTGAAATCTCTAATCTTTCTCTTATTGATGACAAGAGGAATTCAGCCTGTTTGTCACCTCATTTATATTTAAATAACAGGAAGTCAGTGGTAAGAGTTCCTAAGCACTCAGATGAACTTACAAAAACATAGAAATATATAAATGGTTACATTCTTCAGTTACATTTTTGAGCACGAATAATTATCACACCATTGATAGTTTTTGCTAAAAATGTTGGGTAGTCAAATTTATTAACTGACAAATAAGATCTTGTACTTTCTGTGTGAGTTTCAGCTTATTGATGACAATGACATTTTTCATAACCTTTTCCCACCGATCTTTACCATGGGTGGCCAAAAATATGGGAGCTGACTGTAGTGCACCTCTTATTATCTAGTTGTTTTTTTTCTTGCTCTTCTTCCTCTGTCCCATGGATGGGCCTTGCCAGATGTCGAGGTGATTTATAGTGATTACCCCAGTCGCAGATGTGCTGCAGAGCAGAAAGGCTTCAAGATTAATGAGCACAGTGATAAAAGTACGAGAAAGGCGTCTGCTACTTAATAGCTCCTGAAATTAGGCATCCTGCTATGCCATGCCTGCACCCCACCTTCTTCCCTGGGATATTTCATTACTTTAAGACAAATGGATTAGTCTGTACAGATGCCAAGGTTTCTGGGACAAAGAGAGTGCAGAGAGGTGGAATTAACCTAATCAAAAGGTAACAGAATGAGTCTAAGTGTCAAAAGCATAAACATGCAGCAAAATGGAGCAGTGAAGTAGTTTAGCAATGCATTAGTAAAGCAACAGGAGAAAATAAGAAACACTCGCTCATCGTCTATACCGCTTAATCCTGCATACAGGATTAAGCGGGGGGGGGGCCTGGATCCTATCCCAGGAAACTTACAGTAGAGCATGAGGCAGGGTACACCAATCAATCAATCAAGGCACACATATACACACACTCACACACTATGAGCAATTTGGGGACGCCAATTAGCCTAATCTTCATGTCGTTCGGCTGTGCGAAGTAACCCACCAAGCACAAGGAAAACATGCAAACTCCATGCACACTGAGGTGAGAATCGAACCTAGACCAGTGCTAACCATCAAGCTACCATGCCGCCAAAATTAGAAACATTTTGAATTCATTTTAAATATCTTAATAACAGTCTAACTTGGGCTTGAACTTGAAAGTAAAAGTGTTCATATTTGTATGTCTTAGCTTCCTTATGTATACGTTTAGTGAATAGTGTATATCAGTTACTTCTGAACTGAACCATACAAACAAATACATTTTAATGGTATTATCATGAGCATTTCAAATTAAAGTTGCTTTTAAAGGCTATAAAAAGATTTACTAAAAGATTGTCTGCCATCCCGCATTTCACTAATGACTGAATCCTGCACTCTTTTATAGCCCTAATCTCCCATTGTTAAAAACAAAATGGCACCATGTAGGTCTTCTAATAAAACAGCTAATATTTCTTTACTCTGTAGCCCTGTCCCCTAATCTCTGTCCTAAATACCTCTGATGCACTCCAATTGCGCTTAGTTAAACAGGTGTGTTCACTCTTTTTCTTGCGTCCATAAAAGTGAAGGATTGGATAGGATTTAATGTTCCAGACCACAGAACACAGGCCAGTCCCAAACAAAGGTTCAAATTTATGGCATAAGGCCAAGACCACAGTCATGGCTGGGGAAACTGAATGCAGTCAAGTGCAGATAAGAGATTTAAAAAAAAAGTTTTTACACCCGCTAGTTCCATAGATCTGCTCTTAAATGTGAACCCTCTATGGTTTGTGTTTAACTCTTGTGTTTTACCTTGACGCTCTTACACATTTCTGAATAGATGGTTTTAATCCAGGGTTTATTTCCTGGGTACTGGTGTGGCCTTTCATACCAACAAGAGTTAGCCCTCTTTGCGGCTGTAAAAGAGTTCTTATGTCTGTTCCGGCTTTTCAGGAGGTCAGTCTTTGAAGTCACTCGGTACCAGCAAAGTCTCCTGTAGGGGTTACCCTTTCAAATGCTGCATTTAATTGCTCCCACAGAAAGACAGAGGTGAAAGGCAAGCATGGCCTACTGCTCGCAATGGACTCAAGTATACCTGCTGAGTCGCCCACTTACTTAGGTGCTAATGTGCTGCTGGTTCTCTAAATGGTGTTATTTAGTAGGTCCTATTTTTCATTTTTAGTTATAATTATAGAAATTGGGCAGCACGGTGGTTTAGTGGTTAGCACTGTTGCCTCACACCTCCAGGGTAGGGGTTTGAGTCTTTCATCTAGTCTATGTGTGTGTACAGAGTTTTCATTTTCTCCTTGTGCTTTATAGGTTTGATTTAGGAACTCCAATTTCCCCTCACATGACAACATTATGTGGTGTGGGTTGCCTGGTGTTTCCAGATCACTGCTAGTGTATACAGTAAGTGGGTATGTGAGTGTGTGTGCTTAGGTTGACTCCCCAACCAGCATTTACCCTATTTTGTGTGCAAAGTTCTCTGGAATAGGCTCCAGGTCCCTGGCGACCCTGAAAAGCATCAGCAGTGTACATATTGATTAGTTGGACGACAGAGTGTTGTTAAACTAATCACAATTATAGATCTGCTGTTTTTTGAATTGTTTAAAATTGCTGGGTTGATGTGCTAAAAATAATCCAGCCAGGATTGCACTGTTCCTGGACCGTAATGTAATTGGGCATTCATTCTTATCTATGTAGTATGCAATGCTACTGTAGATGTATTAAAGTCCGTCATATTTAAAGCGTCTGAGGTCAGACTCTGCAATGAAATGTTTATGAATCTCATTGGACAATAAACAAACATATATAGTCTGTTTTGTGAATTAAAAAAAATTACATGAAGGTCGTCAGGCCATGGTAGCATGGCGCTACCTCTCAACTCAAGGGTCCTCTGTCTTATCCCATGCTCTGGTTATTTTACGTGTGCAGTTATTAAACTTTTGCTCCCATGTTCATATTTATTTCCTTCGCAATTCACTGGTTTCCTCCCACCTGCCAAGAACACTTTGGAATGTTGGTTGACAATTCTAAATTGCCACTAGCATAAATAAGTGTGAAAAGTTGTGTGTGCACAGTGAGCCATTGTATTTCTGCTTTGCGCTTAGGTATGTGAATAGGCTCTAAGCTGACATAGACTAGAATAAAGCCATTACTGAATAAGTAAAAGATCTGAGCATTTATACAGCCATAGCATCATGACCATTATTCTTAACTTTCATTGATAAATGATTATTCATTACCATTTTTATATTACTAAACTGACTTATTGTAATATTACAATAAAACTAAGCACATAAGTATATATCTTATATTGAAACGTATAGATTGTTTTTCCTAGCTATAGCATTTTTCCTCCTGAGTGGCAGTGAATCTGTGTTTATGTCTTAATTAAATTTGATATTGATAGTCTCTCAAGTTTTATCATACACTTGGAGTCATACTCCTCTGCTTGGCGACGTGATGCAGATGGAGTAGGAGATAATTGAGGCCTGATTGCTGATCAGATGGAAAAGATCAACAGTCTTTTAGTACAGTAAGAGAATCGCGTGCTGTCTGTTCCTTCTGGTTGAATGCTAATAGGATGATCAATCTTCTCTAAATTGCAGCAGGATAGGATAAGGGGTGCCTGCAATTCCCCTTCCCTGACACCATTTCTTTTCACCAATCATAAGTTCAAAAGGTCATAAATGAAATGGATCATCATGCTTCATGCTGCACAGTGAATCACCAAAGGTTAGCTATGTATACATGCACATACTCTTGGGTATACGTGACAAAGATCTAAGCCTTAAAAAGCCCTGGGGTTAGGAGCAGCAGGAGTAACATTGACAATGCCTTCTTCACCCTTGACCTTTGGTCTGCTGTGTTTATGATTTTTTCAGGAGTCTGGATTGAAGCTTGTATATGAAAGGTGCTTTGCATTAGCCATGTCTGCTAATGGAAAGCTTTAGAATGCGGGCTGATTTAAATCATCTGGCAGACTCATCCTGAATGATGCTATACTGCCCTGTTGAACTTTAAACCATAAAAAAAATCTAATAAACAACATAGACCCTAACAATAGACCTGTCATTAACATCAACAACATTAGACCTGTGTTTACATTTTTGCATCATTGTATATTATTGTATACTATTTACTTTTTGGCTTTTAGATAAGTGTTGTAGCTGCAATCACATTCTGAGCTTTGAATGGTTATCACATTTCTTCTAAAACTCAGGTCATGAAGTATTATTTTAAGATTTCAACAGCTAATCTGCAAAGGCAAAATAGGGCTGAAAATTGACTGAAGATAACAAACTTTCCTTTTAATTCTCCCAGCTGACGTCCAAATTTAGCTCCAAATCTGTTAAAAAAAATAAATAAATAAAAAAAGGTTAAACTAAAAATGGCATAGAGGAAATAACTGCGGTTGAGAAAGAAGATGGCACTTTGGTTGTCTTGATGCAATGCACATGGTTCAAAACCTTTTTTAACCTCTATTTAAGTGTGCTGTAAGTCCGGGTGTGGTTTGCCCACTCTGACCTGGCTTTGGAAAATGAAACGAGAGGAAATAAAGTCACAGGTGGGAGAAAGAACAGGAACAGACTTGTGTGTGGGCAAAGCCAAAGTCCAGATTTTTTTTCAGTTTACCCTGACCTAGTTTTAGCTGTAGAATCACCATGGAAAAAGAAAGGGGAAAAAAACAGACCCACTATTTTTTATAAGCTAAATATAGAGGGTCTTTTTTTTTCTCTTTTTTTTTTCAAGAAAAAAAAATATTTTTGAAGGATACTCTGGAGCTGTGCCGTTATGCCCATAAATTCTTACAATTACACATACAGTTGTTCCATGAACGTAAAAAATGTAATGTGGGATTTAATGAGCAAGATAAAGAGAAGGATAAAGCTCATACAGCCATAACTAAAAACCTTTTAGAGACCAGCCCATACTTGGTCAACCGCACAACTCCCTCTGTCTGCTCTAAGGATCAGAGAGATTGAGCCTGGTGTGTTCATTCCTTTGAGCTTTATTGGAAGGTTTGAACTGGAACAATATGCTTTTTCAAATCTAATGCTCTGATACAGCCGATGCAATCCCTGATAAGACTGTGAACAGAAGTAAGGATATTGCCAGTGTCATATAAATGCATTTTATGTTGTGTAGGATATACATCAAGGGTATACCTGTAGATGGGATAAGATCCATCAGTGTGAGGTGGAGTGCACTGGTTCCCTCAGGCTGTATTGGAGAATAGAACAGAGCAGACAGATGTCAGCTATTTCAGCTGGATCCTGATAACATCATGTTTCTCTTATTTTCGCTCCCTGAGCCTCCAGAACATATTTGTTATGCTTAAAGTACACATGAACCATGCACAATATACAGTATGTTTAATAACGAAATTATTTAATATGTTGTAATTGTTTGAAACTACCAAGAGTGACTACAAAGCTATGCTGAACCCCTCCCATGTTCTCCTGCTATTGTAAATAACCCAAATTTCCTACTACTGTAGCTTGCATTTTTCATCACATAACATAATTAGGATTTTAGTAGCCTTTCTGAGACTCAGTTAACTTTGTCATAGCAGCACTTTATTTAACAATAACCAAGTCTCAGACTGCCAACATGTATTATTTAAACTTTATGGTAACAAAAACACATTAATAATAGATACAGGCAAAGCATTTGTTATTCCGAATTTGACAAATGCTTATAAATGATAGCTTGTGTCACTGTTAATGCATGGATGAACCAAGGGCAGCCTCAGCAATGTATTACAGCAGAACAAATCGAGCATTTGAAAAATACTGTGGCAACAGCTATAAATGTATGGGGGAAAAGCCTGGCGGTATTTCAGCACCACTATTATTCTACACATGAATCAGGGCAGAACTTCTGTTGTAGTTTATCCACTCACATGCATTAATGTAAATTATTTAGCTGAAGGCAACTCACTGGGCCAAGGAACGCTAAAGAGGTCATGAAGTATGTAGAAGAGGGTGTTTTACTTTTAGTCAGAGGTAAAGTTTGAGGCTCCAAGAAAGGCCATGCTTATTAATATGGGGATTACAGTTGCTTACTCCAAAATTTATGATGCATTTACTTGGGTCCATCAATCTGCTCATTTTTTCATACATACATTCACTTATTTTCAGTACTTGTTTTATCCTTGTCATTGTCAACATTGTATTCTAGAAACCATGGTGTTAGTCAAAAGTAATAAAATGAAGTGCCACTGCACAAACAAAACATAACCACTTAAAGTTATCTTATTTACATCCATAAAGTACTGAGGAAGGTATTTTTTGTTTGTCTGTTTGCTTGCTTTATCTCTTCCTGTAATGAACGTTTTTGTTTCAATAATGTTTTTAAATGCCCCTCTTTCAATATTTCATTTGATTTGTTTATTTTAACTTCGCCCTTAAAACCCAAAACATTTTAAATATTTCTGACGTTTTTCTAACTAAGGCTGGACACCACAAAAAAAGAAGACACATAGGCAAAAATACCATAGACACACATTTAGAAGTAATAACAACATTGGTCCTACATGACATATCCAAACACAAAAAATGCAAAGCTTGTTGTCTAATGACTCCCCTGTTGACATACACAGGCAGTTCTTCCATAAAATAAGCTTTTTTTTTTTTTTGACATACAGTAAGATCCATACTGCTTGAGATCTCAGGGTCTCATATTAGCAGCAACATGACCTTTAGTAAAATAATAATACGTTTTCACATAAGACATACAGTATCAGCTGTCTTGTACTGTATATGTTATGTGGTGCGGATTGGAGAACCGTATTCATGTTTATACTGTAAGAGCTCTAACGCAGGGTTTCGGAGGGGGGCAGTGAAACAGGAAGTTGCGAGAGTGCTTATGATACACGGAAAGACCTTTCCATTTGGAGATAGCGTAGGGTTATTAATTAGGAACTTTAAAGGAAACAAAAGAAAACTGAAAAAACAAAAACAGCTCTGCTGAGCGAGACCAGACGGGGCTCTGAAAACTAAAAAAAAAAAAAAAAAAAACTTAAGATCCTCTCAGGGACTTATAAGAGAGTTGTGTCTTTTTAAATATTTTTTATACTTAACCTGAGAGCGCACGCTAAACTGATGCATGGCGCTAGCTCTCTTAAAAATGGCGTCTTAAAAACACAGAGGCTGGGTCTATGCTTTTGCTTGCTGCGCGATTTTTTTTATTTATTTATTTATTTATTTTTTTGTCTTGGCCCTGATACCTTACCGGTGTTACCTAATGATCGCACGAAGTTCGGGGTAGGGGGACATCAGGACCCTTAAATAGACACGCCGCCAGGTGCGGCGTATCCAGGCTGATTGCCTTGCGGCGGCGTTGCCTGGCAACCGCGTGTATAAATGGCCGCGCCTCTGCCTGTTCAGAACTCCGCGGGGTAGCAGTCTGCAGATCTGCCCGTTCTGAACAGTGCAGAGTATTTTTGCGCGGCTCTGCCCCTCCCTAGCAAAAAGGATTTTTTAGTCTCATGTCGTGGTTTTGTTATTGCCACACAACTGTTTAGACCAAGTTTAGTCCCCTCCATTGTTTTTTTTTTTTTTTAAACTGTGATTTTATTTATTTATTTGCCTAAACAGTGTACTTTTATATCTTATTAATAATACATATATCATCCAAAAAAAAAACATCCAGCCATAAATAGCATTACACAAACTGGATAGTAAGATAGATAGCTTTAAGATATGACTTATTTAGACTTTAGACTATCCTTAGGCTGTAGGTTTTTTTTTTTGTGTTTTTTTTCAAGTGACATCACACATTGAACTTATAAAGGAACGCAACAGTGTTTCCAGTTCTTGGATAGTGGACAAGGAATTGCAAGCACAGGCTTCGTTTTTATTGAAATAAATTAATATATTGCTATGTTTTAAATAAACATCAAACTTTTAAATCATCTTCTGCCATCCTCTTTTCAGGTGCATGGATAGTTTAATAGTTTAACAGTAAAATGCTGTGTATGAAAAGATTATATGGTGTGTATAAGAAGCCTGGAGGACACAGGAGCACTTTACTGCCTATAATATTCCTGCTGAATAGTCTTGAATCAGCTGCCTTTACATTATCCATAACAATGCAAATGTCAGAGACTCCCATTAATGATGAAATGGAACATCGTTTGGATCAGGAGCTTGGGAGGCATTCGTGCAATTATGAGATGGACAGTTTAATTCGAAATCTTACCCTTCGGGGTGTAGTAGGCACATGAATATTTAAGGCGGTGTGACATAACAGCAGTCAGGGATAATAGAGGGGAGACCCATTTCTTTTCTTTCTTTCTCATTCAATTATAAGTGTATTAAACTTAACCTCTCTCACTCTGAAGGGGGGAGGGGGGGCAGACATATACTGTCTATTTCTTATTTGTAATCATTTGATAAGATATTGCAATAAACTTATTGAACATAGTGAAGGTCAGGCCTGGTGTGACTTGTTTGCCTTGGTGCTATGCCTGGGGGTGGATGGTTACTGCTGAACAGAACTAATAGACCTATTCACGCCATTTTTTCTCATTCCTGTGGGAAGGCATGTCATAAAAAGCTAACGTAATTTCACTGTCAGGAGATTTCTGCTGCCCATTTTCTTCCTTACAGCCCAGAGCTATGCCCCATGTTTCAGAAATTTCTCAAGTAATGGTGCAGATGGTTTTAGTCTCTGCAAGAAGGTAATGGCCACATGTTCCTTCAGTTATGTGCTGTGGGATTTTTCTTTCTGAATGCTTGCAGGAGTAGATGAAAAGACAAAAACAACAAAATCCGACATCTCATTATCTTATCATGTGCAGGTGTCACAAGTTGGAGCCTCTAGGGTAGCTTTTTGTATAAAGTGGAAGCACTTAATTACTGCTCTCTTCTTTTTTTTTCATTCAATTATTCATCTTCATCTTTATCCTTGTCAGGGTCAAAGCAATATACACACTGAATGGGAATGCAGGGCATTGCTTTAACAATGATCTCTTCTTTTAGAGACACAATAAAACATTGCACTGCTCTGCCTCTACTAAAATCAGTTAATTGTTGATGATTGCTTTACATACCCATTCAAGCATCCAGCATTTTATTTAATTTCACGAAGAAACAAAACAATGAATTCACATGAATTAACACAGTAAGAATTGCATACTCTAAGCACTTCATGTATAATTGCTCATGGGGTTATTGCAAATGTTCCATAAGACAGTTTGAGATATATTGTGCACTTTTCTCAGGCACAAGAAAATAAGTAAAACATCAATAACAACAAGAAGAACAACAACTTTATTGCAATTGAAAGACACAACTGAAAATAATGAGTGTACTTTAAGGTTACAACTAAAACACAAACAATGGTAGCTTTCAGAAAAAAAACAAGTTTACTGTGTATCGTGTAGCATTCAGTGACTTTTATGACTATGCAGCTACAGTAAGGTTTACGTATCCATGTACAGTAAGTGTGCTTTATTTTAGTGCAATATTTTATGAGTAATTCTAGCACTGTTTGAATAAACAATGAGATGTGAATTGGCGCAGTGGCTACCTTGTCCTGAAGGTCTATTGTATGTAAGGTTTTAATTATATCTGCGAAACTGATCATTTATACTTGATCATAAGAGTCAGAGCTTCTGACAATGTTTCAAAGCGCAATAGTAGGACAGCATGTTCGATAGCAGAATAATAGACTCCACAAGACCTCTTACAGTATTCTGTGGTACCGGGACACCTTTAAGTACTTTATGTTGCAGTGTGGGACTATACCTATACATACAGTTTTTGAAAGGTAAAGACCCCTAACTAGCATCGGCACGGTGGCTTAGTGGTTAGCACTGTCGCCTTGTATCTCCAGGGTCCAGGTTTAATTCCCAGCCAAGTACGATTCCCGCCTCTAAGTGAATGGAGTTTGCATGTTCTCTCCGTGCTTGGTGGGTTTCCTCCATGCACTCTGGTTTCCTAACAGAGTTCAAAGGCATGCTGATTAGGCTAATTTGCATTCCCTAATTGCCTGTAGCGTGTGAATGAGTGTGTGTGTGCGTGCCCTGCAATGGATTGGCACCCTGTCCATGGTGTACCCCGTCTCGTGCCCTAAGTCTTATGTGATAGGCTCCAGGCCCCCTATTTTTTACTCTCCTGCAATGGCAGCCAATTCTGTAGCATAATACACAATCATAAACCTTTTGTCTAAAATCACACACCTCATTTATAGCAAGGGTGCTATATCACTGTTGTTGAGTCCAGCATGGGTTGGTGATCTGTTTTATGCATAGATACTAATTCTTATATGTGACTGTCCTTTCACTACAAACCTATAGCATACATTTTATCCAAAGCCTGTATGTTGCTTTTAAATAACACATGCTAGGAATTCTGGTGCATTAATAAATGGTATGTGGACGGAATATTTCCCACGTTCCCATGTTTGAAATAGCAACCCTCAGAGTTCAAGACTTTTAAACAAACTCCTTTTTTGGCCATTTATCCAATGCTATATTTAAAGATATAATGCTAGCTTAAGTCATGTTAATGTCATGGCTTAAAATACTAAGGTTAAAGCTATGGCAGTGACATGACTGACACAGAGCTATACAAAAAGCATAATAAATTATTGTAGAATAATTTCCCACGCTATTTACATTATTTAAAAAAAAATACTATTTTTAAATCATATCGATAGTTTCATTCTAATTTCGACAATAAAGATCACTTCCTTGATGTTACCAGGAAACTATAGTAACCAGAGTTGTCTCTCTTCTCTCTCTCTTTATAGTGCTTTGTGGTCAGTTGTCACTGGTTGTCTATGTGTTGGCTCTTGTCGCAGTAACGAACGTGTCAGAGTGTATCAAGATAACATTAATTTCCTCCCCAAACAAAGTCCCCAAGGTGCTGCAGGAGACAGGCACGGAGCCCGAGCTCACTGACAGCCAAATGGAGTGAAAGAGAGAGCAATACATCATAGGTTCAGTGCCCAGTTGTCATCCTGTTCATTAGAAAGAGAACTTTTTTCCCCCCCCTCCTGTTCCAGATATTGAAGTAGGATTGGATGCTATCTGAAGATGCAGTGCAGTGCAATACAACAGGAGGCTACTGTTTTCTGGGCTTCCACATGAAGTGATACAGTTTTTATTCTTAGGGCAACAATGTAAAAATTGATATGATAAGATTTCATATGCTTTAGTAGCCTCCGATCAATATGCGATCGATTTTGTTTAGAATCTGGGCTAAAGTTTGTGAATATTAAGTTATGGACAAATCACCTTTGCTAGCCTGTTTAAGTATTAGGTATTCTTGACACCACATTTGTCTGTCCTTTGTTTGTTTAGATCAATTTATAATTCATTACAAAATTAATTTTAATAGTTTTCTTTTAAAACAGTAAACAAACATCTAATTACTATATAGCCTACTATATTTTCTAATACAAGAAAGCAAACAGAAATTAATTAACCAAAAATCAGTGGTCATTTTTGTGTCTTTCATCATCATCGTAAATAAACAAAAAAACATTATTTAATTCACTTACTCATTCTCTATAGTGCTTATTCTGCACAGGGTGAGACCTACCCCAGGGGACTCGGGACACGAGGCGGGGTACATCCTGGACACACAATCACTCATAAATTAAACCAATTTGGAAAGGCAGATTAGCCAACCGTGCATATTTTTGGATTATGGGAGGAAACTGGAGGACTTGGAGGAAAGCCACCAAGAACGTCAAAAACAAGCAAACACAGACCGAAGGTGGGAATTGTTTCCTATTTGTATAACGGGTTTAACAATAAACATTTTCTCAAAGCAGCTTTATGGATTAAATATTTTTATTTTAAGTAGCAAAGTGTTATGATATTTTCAGTTCAAAGATCTTCTTTTATTCCTCTTTCCAGATCATCTTTCCAGAATATCATGACTGAAACTGCACAAGGTTACGAACAATGGGGCCCCACTGCTTCTCTTACTTATGGAAATGAAGATGACTGTCATTACAGGAGGTCTCTACGGTGAGTGCTACCTACAGCATTTATGATGGCATGTGCTTTGTTTGTGTGTCTTTGCTACCATGAGAGGTTTTAGAAAGATGTCTGAAATGCCTGGTGGTGGCCAGGTGAGATGCAAAACACTACTCCCTATAGGCCAGCAGCTGAAGCTTCACAGTAACTGGCAGAGTTAATATAATATGCTGACCTTAAAAATCATCAGCACAAGAAAGATGTGTTAGTGTATGTCTGTATGCATGTATGCGTCTGTGTGAATGTGTGTGAGTTTGTGGAGGAAATGAAACTATATTCAGAACAATGGCTTCATCAGTGACGTGCAGTACGGAAGATATGCTGGCATGTGTTGTGCATTATTAAGCTGCTTGATGATGTGCATGTTTGTGGATGTGTAGTTAATTATGTTTGTGTTTGTCATTCGTGAAAGTGCAATTTGGTTTCCATAGAAATCATTACAATGTTATAAGTAGGTAAATGCTGTTCAGTAATTTCTAGCAATCTACATGATAAGCAGCATGCAGTGTGGTGCTCATAATTGCTCAAAGTCCGCTACAGAAAGCAGCCACCCTGATGAATCTAACCTTTATTTCCCCACCCCAATTTCCTTTGTGCAGCTGAGCTATCTCATATACTGTTCACTGTGCCTTTGTGTGGCTTTTCTTTCTTTTTATTTCCCCCTATTTAATCCAATTCATTATCCAGGGCCCTTTTGTCCCTCACTATCAGGGCACACAAAGCACTCCACTCAGTATGGATGGGGCTTTCTTCACATTCTGTCCTCTTCTCCCTTGGGATGCAGGATCCACGAAAGAATACCTGGAGGAGGCTTTTTCTTTTTGTGCACAGGAGGCATGACAAACACTGAGAGGGGAAAGCCGGTGGAGGTGCCCAGCTGAAGGATAAACGCTTTTGAGAGGCACTCACACCAAAGGCAAAAGTTTTTTGGGGGCCTCATAGTGCTTCCATATGCATGGAGTCTGCGAGTGGAATTCTGAAGTAGAAAGAAGAACTCTAGTATTCTTTTTTTTTTTTAACAACAAAATTCAGTGAAAGAATGTGGCTTAATTACACAATATCTATTTCTCACTGAGTATGAGACATAAAAAAAGGTAATAAAAATAACAGTAATACTAAATAAAGCATGTAGAAGATATTATTTGAGGTATACAAAAGCATCGATGAAGAGCACATCAGCATATGTGCTAAATAAAAACAGAAATGAATATAGACAAAGTACTGTAGTTCGATCTTCCTTTGTAAACCCTCCTAATTCTAATCAGTTCTTCCCTCCTTGCACTTGAGATCGTATACTGTATATATATCTTGGCTGTACTTCTTCATTCAGCTCACGGTATTGCTATTGCTTCATCTTGTCTAACCATTTCATGCCTCATGCTGAGATAGTGAAACACATTTCAACTGAGAAACTGTACAGCTCAAAGTGAGAAGAGAAACTTTTTTCACTGTTCAAAGGAACCGGATGCTCTTAATATCCTCTTTTAATTTTTTATATAAAATATAAATAAAAATATATGTGTGTGTGTGTGTGTGTGTGTGTGTGTGTGTGTGTGTGTGTGTGTGTGTGTGTGTGTGTGTGTGTGTGCCAAATAGAACCGTGACATATCAGTCACAGGTGGTTGCCCCTGATGAGTGTACACACATTTACAGGAGGATCATTTCCTTCTCTAATTACACACAGTCAGCACTTACTGAATTGGGGAGGAGCTCCAGACGCAAAAGCGTAACGGGTGTTGGGCTACAGATTAAAAAGCACTTGGTGTTTCAATGATGCATTAAAAAGAACCTCTTACTTAAATGCATATAAAGAGAACATAAATAATCTGATAAATGCTCAGTATTTTTCCCAAACATACAACAGAACTGAGAAAAATATTCTACCCTGACAAATATATCCAAAATAAACTATGGTACAGGATTATGTATTACTCTAATACCACCATTATGCGATTTAGCTGATACAGTACCATGCAACACTATCTGATTTACTGTACCCTCACTGAGCACTTTATTAGGAACTTCTGTAAATATCATGCAAACACTGGCCAGCAGCTTCTGGTTATGTTTAGATCAACCATCACAATACAAAAAAAAGAAATAGTTTCAGTGATTTTGAGTGTGGAATGTTGATCGGTTCCTGGCAGGCTTGAGTATTTCTACAACAGCTAATCTCCTGGGATTTTGATGTACAACAGTCTCAAGAGTTTCAATATGGTGCAATAGAGAGAAAAATCCTAGAAGTGGCAGTTCTGCGGATGTAAACATTTTGTTGTTGAGAGAGGTCAATGAAAAATGGTCACACTGTTTCAAGATGAGCAATTCAGATGACCATACTTTGTACATTAGTGACGTGCAGAAAAGCATCTCAGAATGCGCAAACTGATGAACCTCAAGGCTGCAATGGGCAGAGGCTCAACAGAACTGGATCGTTGAAGACTGGCAAGTTTGATAAATCTTGATTTATGCTGATGTACACAGATGGTAGGATGAAGATTTGGCACCAACAGCATGCATCCATGGACCTGGTGGTATAATGGTGTGAGGAAACTTTTTTCCTGCCAGTCAATCAATGCTCGAATGCCTATTTGAATATTGTTGTTGACCATGTGCATCTATTCATTTACACAACTTCCCCCTCTTCTAAAGGATGATAATGCACTATGTCACAAAACAACAGACTTCTTCAATTGGTTTCATGGACATAATAATATGTTCAATGTTCTGCAGTTCCCACTCACCAGCTCTAGAGTATAATCCAATAACATACCATTGGGATGCGGTAGAAAGGGAGATTCTGAACATGAAAGTGCACCTGACAAATCTCAGGAACTGCATGATGCAATTATGTCAACATCCATATCTTTTGCAATCCATGCCATGAATAATTGAGGCTGTGTTGAAAACAAAGGGAAGCCCTATCCAGTATTAGTACAGTGTTCCAAATAAAGTGTTTGTAGAGACATTTGATACCACACAATATTATGTGATGTAAGAATAGTCTAAGCTGTCAATTATCATGCCAATTAGGGCATAATGTTCTATCATGCCCTAGAACATGAAACTTTAATGTATTTCACAATTAATGATGGAATAAGTAAATCTGACTGTGCTTTTGTTAAATTATCATCATAAATATAAAACTCAGCATGAGCTCATTGCTGACAGCATACAGCTAGCTAGCTAGGCTAAAAAATAATGACTCAAGACAATCATGCACAGCGAATTCTCAGCGTTGAATCAATTTGGAATTAACACCCTATAGTGTTTATACATTACAGTATGGGGTTAGGTAGCTGTCACAAAAGACATGCATGTAGTAATACATATTGGCCTACGATTATGTAAAAATTTGGTTTTGTAAAATCTTGTATAAGTCAAATCATACATAAAATATGTAGTACGTGTTCTTGTGTGAGAATACGATTCCAACAAAAAAAAAAACCCGAAAATAATAATAATACGAAGCAAGATTTTACGTTTCGGGGCTTCTCCATTATGAATACAAATTAATAACTATCACACTATAAACGTCACAGGCTGCCAGGCTTTATTTATTGAGCAGGAGATACATCAATTTCACAAACTGCGCAGGTGTTTGACTTGGAGGTGGCAAGATGACAGACGGAGAGAGTGCAACAGAGATGGGACGAAGTCAGAAAAATAGCTTGTACAGTATATCTCACATTGTGTTGTAATATAATTTTCTTACTATATTACGAATGCACGAGCAGTTTGTGTTTTCTAGTACATGCATGTCTTTTTTGACAGCTACCTTACCCCATAATACAGGCTGCACAGTGGCTTTGTGGTTAGCCCTGTCGCTTTGCAACTCCAGGGTCTGTGCTTGATTCCCACCTCAGGGTCTCTGTGCATGGAGTATGCATGTTCTCCTCGTGCTTAGTGGGTTTCCTCTGGGTTTCCTTGGGTACTCCACTTTCCTCCCACATCTCCCATGTCTTCCATGATGTTTCCTCCCATGTCTTTGGACTCCCATGTCTGACGGCTCGTTTCCAGATGCACTGAACACCTTCTACGCTCAGTTCGACATGCAGAATGACGTGATGGCGAGCAAGACCACCCTCCTCCGAACGACCAGCTGGCAGATGTTCTCACTGACATCTTCAACATCTCTCTGAGCAGCACCGTCGTTCACACATGCTTCAAGTACACCACCATCGTCCCCGTGCCAAAGAAGTCCTTTGTGTCTCAATGACTACTGTCATGAATAATGAAGTGCTTAGAGAAGCTCATCATTTACATTTACATTTGCAGAACGACTTACAAAAAGTGCTTTAAAGTTTACATCACTGGATTCATACATACACTGGGTTAACTAGGTTAACTAAGTGCCATTAGTCAAACCTAGTCACCTAGGTGCCAGAACAGAAAAGAGTCTGGATGAATGCCGCCCTCGATCCCTGAGAGATGGTGGGATGAGGCGAGCAGTGCTGGAGGATCGGAGGGAACGTGGTGCAGTGTGTGGTGTGATTAGAGCAGAGAGGTAAGTGGGTGCTGGCCCATTTTTAGATTTGTAGGCAAGCATCAGCGTTTTGAATTTGATGCGGGCAGCTATAGGAAGTCAGTGCAGGGAGCGGAGGAGTGGGGTGGTGTGGGAGAACTTGGGAAGGTTAAAAACGACTGCTGCTGCATTCTGGATCAGTTGCAGAGGACGAATCGTGGACAGAGGCAGGCCTGCCAGGAGTAAGTTGCAGGAGTTCAGTCTTGAAATAACAAGGGACTGAACAAGCACCTGAGTGGCCTGTGAAGAAAGAAATGGGCAGATTCTTCTGATATTGTAAAGAAGAAATCTACAAGAGCGAGTAAGGTTAGCGCTGTGTGGGGAAAATGACAGATGATTGTCCACGGTTACCCCAAGATTGTGGGTGGTGGCTGAAGGAGTGATTTGGTTGTTGTTCAAGGATATCACAAGGTCTTGACCTGGGGATGAGTCACAAGGGATGAACAACAGTTCGGTTTTACTCAGATTGACCTTCAGCTGATGAGCTGCCATCCAGGATGAGATGTCTGCCAGACATGCTGAGATCCGGGTGGAAACCTGAGCGTCAGAGGAAGGAAAGGAGAGAGTAAGTTGGGTGTCATCTGCATAACAATGGTATGAAAATCCATGCGATATGACCTTACCAAGAGACCTGGTATAGAGGGAGAACAGAAGAGGACCAAGTACTGAGCCCTGCTGGACACCAGTAGAGAGTCTACGTGGGGCAGATGTAGATCCCCTCCATGTTACCTCATATGACCTATCTTCTAGGTAA
>JAQQZT010000002.1:18920014-18930562 GCA_030068275.1 Clarias platycephalus | reverse complement strand
GTACTTCAGTAAAAGTTCACTAAAGTAACAGTACTTTTACTTGAGTACAAAATTGTATTACTCTTTCCACCTCTGATCGTATCTATGCATTACACATACTGTAGAGCCTCCAATGATACCACGTCTGGATTGAATTATTTTAAAATAATTCCCAGCTTTCTGGTTCCAATTTTGAAAAAGGCAGAAACAGCCTGTGCAAGCCATATAAGCAAAGGACAATATAAATGACTCTCATTAAAACAACTGGTAGCATATGTCAAGGGCCTGGAGGAAAACCTCTTCTCTAAAGCATGATGATCAGTTTGTGGAAAAAAGCTATCCAGCCCCCTTGCACTAGAGTGGCACACAGACAAGCCAAATATAAAGCCATTAATTCACACCTGGGAGAGCAAATGCTCATCATTAATGACTCACCTTTTCAGTCACACAGTGGTCATTCCTAAATTATATGTCCCCAAATCACCTGCAGTGTTAAAGAACAGGATAACATTGTAGAATATTTAAATAAATAGGGACAGAATGCAGCTTAAACTTTTGCACTTTTGATTGATATGGAAGAAGAATTAATAATATTCACTTCACCCTTTATGATGTACACCTATACATACAGTATAATACATATAATCAGACATCTTGAATCCCTACTCTATACCTTCACCTATTAATACCTTCCTGACCGTAAGACCAATAAATGGTTCTCTGTAACTGTTCCATTTATAGGCGGTACCCTTTTACCACAGGTACTGGCAGGGGCATCACTAGAGATTTTGAGCCCACTGAAATCCTAATATACTAGGTCCCCAAACTTGACAAAGCCAACCCCTTTTCATTTGCCATAGTATTGTTAAGGCCTCCTGTCTTTTAAAGGCCCTTGGAATCAAACAGAAATTATTAACCAATCTGAAAACTTCAAACCACATACAGTATGTTCCATTCTTCCAGTACTGTACATGTGGAGTAGTTATAGGTATAGTTAGTGTCGTATAGTTATAGTACTAGTACCTACTATAGTAGTAGGATGTACTGGAGGAACGGAACACCTTATAAATACAGTTCTAAAATTATTGTGCATGAATGTTACCGGTGATCTTACAGCGGTAGTAAAATAGGAATACATGCAATGGTAATCACCACTGGTCTCCATGGACCATAGTTGCACTACAGAGGTTCCTAGATGTTCCTAGAGGTTCACATTAGAACTTACAGGTAAAAAAAAAAAAAAAAACTTCATTTAAATATAATTTTGAACAGTGTATCACTCATAGGATCACTCATCAATATTTTAGAAACGAAACATAATAAACATTTTCACACTTATATCTGTTTCACCATCATATATACAGTGCTTTAAGTGACACTGAAGCACTGATATCCTATAAATATTCATCATAGATAAATTTAAAGAGGTCTTTAATGGCATGAGACAAAAAGGGTGTTGACCTTCCTAAATCAGACAAAGGCTGTGATGAATAGGTACATGCTTAAAAATACCATAATTTGGACAATATTATAATGAAACTAAGCTATAATCGACCTGTCTATATTTAAAAATTGTATATATATTTTTTATGAGGAGGCTGCAGCAAAGGATCACAGTTGGAGATTTGCAGCATTTTGGTATCATCAAGTCTACAAATCTACATTTTGATGCCACCTCCATGGCAACAAACTATTTGAAAGGCACACCAGAAGAAAGGCTTTTCTTTAATCTAACAACAAACATAAGCATCTGGAGTTCATTAGATGCTACAGGAACTGGAACCATTACTACAGATCTGATGAAGAAAAAGAATGGCATTTTGACAACAGACAATTAATGTTGGTTTAGTGTATGCGAGAGATCTGGGTGACTGGAAAAGAACCTAATCCTCACTTTTAAATATGGTAGCGGGTCTCTGCTGTTTGCTGTGTGGCTTTTTCCCCTCCTAAGACTCCAGGAACCAGGCTAGAATACATGGCATTGTGGACTCCATTCTGGACTGTCTCTGCCAAAAAGCTGTAACTGGGTCATGGTTAGATCTTCCTGCAGTAATCCAAAGCATACATCCACATTCACAGATACAAAAAAAAGGTTAAATGTCTTCAGAATCAAACTTTTGACATAAACATTACCATCCTTCGACCTGAATACCTATGACTCTAAAGCATCTGGAGAAATTCTGTGTTGAGGAATGATCTAAAAAAAAATACATAGAGGGTCGGCAATAACTGTGTTGTTTATAACAATCCTAAACAGGTATCTGCTGTTTTCCATAGACGCGTGTACATGTGGAGTATAAATTCAATGATACAGTAATTACTCCCTGTCAAAAAAGCTTCAAATGTGCAACAAAACTTGCACAGACAATCACAAAGGGCTGCTGCTTGAAGATGAATTTTAATTATGACATAGCAATACAACTGAAACTTGCCATCTGGCTTGTTTCATTTAGAGGATTCTACTACATCCATAAATTTTTCTGTCATGGAGCTTTCTTGTGGCGCTCCCAATAGCAGACTAGATCAAAACTTTCATATAAAAACCCTTGAACATGTAAAAAATTGAAACGCACTGATAGTCCTTTGTGAAGTTCGGTTTTAGCTCTGTACGTAAGCTGAGACCTGCCCGCCAAACACACATTTCTTTGTAGGTCATTAAGCATAGAGGGTAATTATAATAAAGGAGATAATTCCATTATATACAGTATGCTTTTTCTCATAAGCATATGATGCCAAACTTTTTTGGAGGGGGCATTATTTTTTGGCCATTATTAAATTATTAAATGCTAAATCAGTGCTTTTTGATGACAGGCCAAAGTAAACCATAGCTGTATGCCTAGACGTTTTCTCGGTCCAAAACACTGTAGTCACATTACCTTCAGTTGCACTGTAATAGTGATAAAAATAGAATATATGGTAATACTATATGTTCAACCCTTTTGACCCCATACTATTTTGGACACATGAGTTTTAAACCCTGGCTGAGATGTGCCACTTTGTACTAGATTCCATAACATTTCTTGGATGCTCTCTTTTCTGTATCCATGGATACAATCAGTTTCCTGATGTATCGATTGTGTGGCCAATTTGTTGTTTTTTTCTGCCTATCTGTTTGCCATCATTTTCTCTCTCTCTCTCTCTCTCTCTCTCTCTCTCTCTCTCTCTCTCTCTCTCTCACACACACACACAGTCCACCATGTCCATATGTTCTCTGCCCTTGCCCTATCTTTGTTTCAGGTGATGAAGGGCTGTGAACAATAAAAGCCCTTCTCATGCAGTCTGTCTAGTTACCCAGGTTCCTCCTCGGTGAAGTTAGCCTACTTTATCTATACAGGTCAATACTGCACAGCTCCCTTGCTACCTAAGCAGTCTATGTCTTAAAAGCAGAAAGATGACAAATTAGCATCTTAGTAAGATGCACGCCACCGTAAGCTGTGTGAACAGCTTGAATGTTTCTGGAAATGTACTGGCAGGATGGAACAGACTTGGACACATCATGCACAGAAACATCTTTACATCTGGACATTCATTCAATCATGTAGCAGTACACTGCACAAAATACTGTGTGCACACAGGTAATGGTAATATCAAACATTCATTCATTCATTCATTCATTCATTCATCTTCTATAGCGCTCATAGCATAGAGGGTCACGGAGGGCTGCGCCTATCCCAGGACATCCTGGACAGGATGCCAACCCATTGTGGTAATATCAAGCATCAGAATAAAAATGAAAGATAACTTGTCTTTTCAAATTATAAGGTAGATGATCTACAGCATGTTCAGGGCAAACCAGGACTGTGAATTGAGGCATAAAACTGATATTTACAGAAAATTTCAAGCACAGTACAGTTATGAGACTTCTAGCCACAGTAGAGCATTTGAATGGTGCAAACATTTTAGAGAAGAACATCCATGAATGATGGTCCTGGCTGAGATGGCTCAGAGTCCACTGCAGTCATTCCTATAAACATTCAGCAAGTGGAACGCCTGATCCTTGAAAATCAATGGATAACTTGTTGCCGGTTTGCATCTGTCTGTAAGAACTGTAGACTCATTCATAAACACCATTTGCACATTACAGGAACTTGGCTGACCACATCCCCCATACATACCTGAACTCAAACCATGATATAAAGGAGTCCCTGGGATGCCAGCGTTTCAGATGTGAAGCAGGCAGTCCAGTCATGACTCCAGCATACTGGATGGTACCTTAATGGTATCTAAACACTAGTCAATTGCTGTTTGTAATTGCAGTGACATGGATGACCCTTGCATATGTATTTTCATCTATACAGTTTGGTGAGCCTATACCTATGACACCCTCGGATTTCTTTTCTTTACAGGCCGAAGTGCAACCCAATGTGGCGTTCTTTTGTAGCCCATCCACCTCAAGGTCCAATGTATCTATGTATCTATGTATCTATCTATCTATCTATCTATCTATCTATCTGTCTGTCTGTCTGTCTGTCTATCTATAATTTTTTTCTTCTTTCCCTATTCTGTGTAAGATCTAGAAACTGTTGCATTTGTGAAATTCCCAGGAGATTAGCAGATTCTGAAATACTTAAACCAGCCCATCTGGCACCAACAAATATGCCACAGTTAAAGTCACAGAGATCACACTTTTTGCTATCATTCTGGTGTGTGTGTGTGTTTGCGTGTGTGTGTTTTACGCTGTGTAAATCCTTTATGCTATTCTCGGTAATTCTCAGTGAGGGAATCTGTTAAGACAGCTCCCCTGACATTAACACTATATGGGCAGGAGTGTTTTAAAAATTCTCAAAGTGGCATTATACAAAGTCACAGTGGCAAACAGAGAATACGGTTCAGGAAGGTTGCTTTGCTCTTGACATGGACTAGCAGTGTATAGACCCATGCGCAGTACTGTGAACATCTCTTAATGAAGCTTCAAACTGCCCCTCAATCCATTATGTATGGTTATGTGCTATTAACCACTGGTCAGTAATCGATACCACTGTAGGCCTCTCTTGAAACATTCATAACTACCATAATCTTTATTATCGCTAAATTACTGCTAAAATCATTCTAAACTAGTCCATGTCAAATATGATATGTTATTTAACATACTTTAACTTTAATTGCCGTGAATATATGAATGTGTAATGTACACACTAAAGTTTTTTTACTTTGCGCATTCTGTATAAATATGAACAAAACTATGCATTGATAAGCAAAAGAAATTATATGTTTTTTTTTTTTTATATTAATGGGAGCACAAATATGTGGACACTACTGTATAAGTATAGTATATATGGCATATAAAGCTTACAGAATTTTTTTTTTTATGTTAATACTGGCAAATTCTATTCAATGTAAAACGAAGCCATAATGGGAAAGGAAAAGGAGCTTTGTAAAAATTCTCAGGGATAATATTATCAAATGATACTGGAATCAGGGAAAAAAAACTCCTTTATTATTTCTGTCACTGCAACTGACTTGATAATATGCAAGTGGCAGTCGAAACTTCAACTGATTTTTCACGGACAGGTGCAGCAAACAAGATTTCACAATGATGAGAAAGACAAGAGACAAAGCTGCTGTTGCCTGAAAACACTGACCTCAAAACAAAAACACCATTTAAACAGACAACAATGAGAAATTAACTGCATTATGCACATTCGCATTACTACAAGACATGCAAACTCCTTTGCTACTGTATAAAATCGGTTATCTTTTGGAACAAAAGGCGAAACAAATATAGAAATCCTTGGCAGGAATTCACATGATCATGTTTTGGGAAAAAAGGGTTGCATGTGTAGTCCCAGTAACACACTACCCACAGTGGTGTGTGGAGGTGGGAGCATCATGATGTGGCCCGGATTCTCTGCAAATGGTATGATTACAAGTCATCAAATGAATCATGAATGGAGTAATATTCTTGGACATTCAGTATCCAACTGAATCTGGAGGGAAGATGGACATGACAACAACCACAATGGAGTAAAAATAATTCAACATTCATTTTTAAAGAAAACAAGCTAAAGCTGTGGGAATGGCCTAAAATCTCCTGACTTTATTTACAGATTTTGGAATTGCATGCCCATCAGAGGGACCCTTATAACTTTGGGAATTAAAGATGATTTGCCAAGAGGAATGGGCCAAAATTGATGCAATTCTCCCGAAAGCTAATTACTTTTTACTGTCGATGTCTCAGAGCTATAATTACCAACAACAGCTTTGCAACAATGTACTATTGTTGTTAGTTTGCCTTGTACAAAGAGCTTTTTCCAAATCAGTTTATCTTTCAAAATACGGTATATCTTTACACTTAAGTCAAAAGACATTATATGTGTAAATATTAATTTGTAAAGTTATGAGCTGGAATTACATTAAATAACAAAATAAAAAGTACCTAATTCAAATACTTATTTCATATGTTTGCTACTTATTTGTTTCCCATGATTTAACCCTAAATAACTCACACCAACTGTGTTGTAAAAGTACAGTAGTAACATGGGTAACATGGATGAAAGTAGGTCAGTATACGTAGACTGCAGTACTGGGAAGAGGGGAGAGCAACTGCCTGCCAAAACCAACATTCAAAACCCAACACGAAAGGACTTTCAGCATGAAAACATATCTTATAATATTACAGCACATTGTCTGCTTAATAATTCCTTTTATGTTGTACCAAATTGCTCCTGAACTATCTGCATTGTTTTGTATATAGCATATGTGAGGCACAAAACTAACCATCATCTAACACAAGGCTGAATCCTAAATCACTCTCTCACCCTCTTTATCAGGTGATTACTTACAGTACAGGTGTGTGAAACAAGGGATCGTAATTTATTCCTGTTCAATACTAGCAGTCGCACAAGGATATTTGTTGGTGGAGCAAAAACTGGAAAACTATATATTTTTGGAAAACTATTTATTTTTTAATCTGATATTCTGATATTCAGTATAACAGTGCTCACTTTGAAGTTATATTTTCATGAATATTAATATTAATTACTGTAATTATTGAAATAATTAATGAATTAATATTCATTTGGTTTGTGTGTGGTTTATATACTCTATCATATTACACTTTTATAATTATTTATGCCTACCACAATATCCAAGCTTGGTTTATACTTCACAAGCCAAGAAAGCACTTATTGTGACTGCATTGTGGAAAAAATTTATTTACTGGCTGACATTTAAAGAAACATTTTTAATTTTCTCCATAGAACATTCAATATTCAGTAGTCTACAAAGTAGCAAATAGAGATAGACGGCACTGACATGTGTATTGGGGCTGGAGTCGGGTTCCCTCCATTAAACCCTCATCTGTTGGCTGGGTAATGTTTCTTCCTCAGCATTATCTGTTCAGAGGTTTTTCACTCCCTGCTATATAACTAACTGTTTGGCCTGTGGGTAAGCGCTGCTAATGTGATCCAGTTTGTCTCCCTTGCTGTACCACATGCTGTTTGCTTTTTCAGCCTTCTATGCCTGGTAATTTAAAACCAAAACTTTGCTTATTGCACAGCAACTACATGAAATCAGTTTGTCCTGGTGATAGTGTCACAAGGCTACAAACTCCATCTATGCCAACAGCCTCATTGATACATGAGCCCAGCGAAACTGCTGAATGGCTCAGAATGTGTTCTGTTACTTGCTTGATCAGAACAAGGAGCATTTTCCATCCAGTTCTAATTTTGAGATGATTAAACTAACTTTCTTCTCCACACATTAAGGTTTTATTTAAAGTAATTAATTTCATGGATCTCAGGCAAATCAATTAATTCTCATTCAATGATAATTCTATTACCCATTATCAAACTAAAGTGTAACAGATATTTTGGTGTCATCTTTTGGATTTAGCAAGGCTAATATGTGTGACACTGGTTCCTGCAGTAATGTTAGCATGTAGCTCTATCCCAGAATTCAAGAGATTGTGGCCCTTAGCATATTATCTTCCCATTTCAGCAGTGACCACTGGAATAAAAGTATAGGTCATTGCAGTCAACCATTGTCACGGAAACACCAGGCTCCACCCTCAATCTTTGTTCCCAATCACCCGAGTTCTGAGCACACACCTGATTCACATTAGCACTACACCTTAAATACACCTCACTTCCCCTCACTCAACGTCTGACCTCACATATGGAAAAAGACTCCGCAATGCATCTGACCCAAAACCTTTGCTCCATGTTTTCATCTCGTCTCCTTGCTCCAAGTCTCGTGTCCTGGTTCGTGTATGATCCGTATTCTACGTCTCACCGGATTGTCTGCACTCGTCCACCAGCTTCATCTTCAACACAATTAAGACTATCCGGTTTATTCAATCACTGTTTCCCATTTTCCACAAACTGTTAATAAAACGCCCGTTCGGGTTTTAATTTTCAGACTGTTGAGTCTGAATTTTCCGTAACAACCATTGGGTACAATGACTGATTTATTGATGGATGGATGGATGGATGGATGGATGGATGGATAGATAGATAGATAGATAGATAGATAGATAGATAGATAGATAGATAGATAGATAGATAGATAGATAGATAGATCATAAATGTTTTAAGGGAAAGTAGCATCTGTATCAGCTGCAATTCTCCAACAGCGCTGCATGGGATTTCCCTGTTGTGCTGTAGTCTTCTGTACATGTGACCCCTCTTTATGGGGAACCTTTACCACAAGTACAGTAGGTCTCTCTAAAAATTTAAATTTATAAAAAATCAAAAAAAATTAAAAATCTTAGTTATTACTTCAGTTTCAGCAAGTGGGAGTGGTGGAACTAGTTTTTTTTATTTTTATTTTTTATAATCTCATCTTGCAAACATTGTTAACATGGGTAGATGGGACGAGTTTTAACCCAAGGTTTTTTACCTCAATTTAAGTAGTGATTAGAACCACCAAAAGCTAGAGCCAACTCTGTTTATTAGACTTTCACAATGTTCCACCCTTCGCAAAATGTGCCATGGCCTGGTCTGCTGAAACACTAAATTCTGTTTTAGCACTCCAAATCTCCAGCCAAGTGTTCGACTACCTGGCACTACCCTCAATCATTGCTTCCAAATACCCCATCTACAGCACCAGATGTGTCCATACACCATGCCATCCAATCAGAACCAGACATGTATTCCTCCACAACCTGATCCACCAGGTGGCATTGGCAGCTTATATGTAAGCATCGGCAGCATGCACATATGTGCTATATTACATAACTATTCCAATTCCCATTCACTCAAAAAAAAATTTGTAGTAAACACAATTTATTTTACAAAATTGTGGCTTAGAATTCTGCAGATCACTTTTTTTATTTTTTTATTTTATTATTGTAGTAGGAAATAGTGTAAAAATGTTTTATATTGTGTAAGGAATTCTTTTTTTATTTATTTTTAATTATTATTATTATTTAAAGATGTACACTGGCTCCCATTCCTCCCACGCAGTTTGTCCAAATACAGAGAGAGAGAGAGACAGATATATCTCCTCCTACCCATGCATGTATGACCTGGCACATCTTAAACTGTGTACCAGCCCACACACACTCACACACAGCCATTTTAATATCCACAGGTCAGAGTCTCTCTCAATCATGCATGCATCTACAATGTGAGGGAATCATGGAGCTCATCATGAAATGGATGCTAGGTTGGCTTGGGAAAATGGAGATCAAAGAGGGAATGAAAGAGGTTCATACTTGCAAAAAATGTGACCATGTGTAGGCTGGAAATGAGAAAAAAGAGAACTAGAAAGGGAAAGAAAAAACATGCTGTATGGGGGTATGTTTTTGGCGTTGGCTTTGGGGAATTACCCTACACATTTAAATAAAGATACCTACTGCACTTATTGTGAATGTGAAGGCTTTGAGTGCTTTGGCGACATGGACATTCACTGACAGAAGAAAAGCATGCATATTCAAGCCTGTTTATGAAAACTAATTTCACTGCCTGCATCAGGTACTGTAGCTCACAGTCCCTCCACCACCACATCATACTGACATTGACAAACTCATTAAGAAAATAAGAAATAAGTGTTTAAAAAGAAAATGCTTTGATGGCAGCATAAAATAGGCTTAGAGAGCAGGTTGGACAATTTATTTCATGGGATTTTAGCTCACGTAGATCTTTTCCTTTTCCAAGTATCTGAAAAAATAATGGCAGATAAAGAAGAAGCTTTGTTATATCTATGCATATGCAAGACTTAGTGCTACAGAAAGATAGTACTACAATTAATAACAGCCTTTGATTTCATACAATACAAATAATTAGTAGAAGTAGCATGCCTTCATCTTTCTGTCTTGGTCCTGAGACCAAGATGTCCTACAAGATGTTATAGTGTTTAAACTTGTATAGATCTAAGAGTTATGGTCATAGATATGGCCATCATGATTCAGATGCCAGTAAGCCATTCTATTATTTTGCTGTAGCATAAATACAGTTATTGTAAATTACATGTCTTACAAAAATCTTTACAATAATGAACTCTAATTAGTTGCACTACATTCATACTGGCAAGAAGAAATAAATACATACATTACATAACATAAGTTCTAGAAAACTGGTAAAATAAAAGACCCAGCAATGGTCACTTGTATCCCCAGAAACACTGAGT
>JAQQZT010000002.1:18886400-18903223 GCA_030068275.1 Clarias platycephalus | reverse complement strand
GATGGATGGATGAGTGGATGAGTGGATAGGTGAATTCTAATAAAGAATAGAATTTTAAATGATCAAAGTTGCTTATTAGGAAGGTTGATCTGAAATTCCTAGTCTGATCCCTTCGTACTGTATGTATAATATCTTCAGTCCTTATTTTACCTAAATCATGCAGGCTGTTTTACTGTATATCAGAGTAAAGCCTACTGCTCAGTCATCACCCCTGCTTTATAGCCCAAACCTTTGTAGTGTATAAGCTATTAAACGAAGCAATAAAGTCTGGAATTGACTTTGAAAGTGCCCTGAAGTACTTCACATTGTTCATGCACTTAGTGCTCATTTGGATCCAGCTTGCGATTTTTGTGTGTTTATTACACCTAGCTGAAATTTCAAACCTCCTGTGTTTACTGTGTAGGTAATGAGAGTTAGAAATTGGGTAGCTTTGAGGCATGTTCAAAGACAGCACATTGTACAATCTCTCCAATATGCACAGTTTGCCATGACTACCCAGGGTAAGAGCGCACCTACCGTATGCTTTTTATTCATGTTTGTGTCTAGAGATGTGAATTTTTCCACCCAATCAAGAAATTCACACTGCAGAAACTATTTGATCAGTGGCTCCAGCTCTCACACACCATCATGACCAATCACGTCATATCCCAGAGACTTGACCAATCCCACCAGCTCACAAAGTCCAGGTTAAACCCTTCAGCTTCCACAAACAGTCTTGACTAATATTGCTACTGTAGCTCCTACAGGTCATTTTGACCAGTCCTGCCAGCTCCCCAAAACATTTTATACCAATCCCGCCAGCTCCTGCAGACACTTTTGGCCAGTCCCATCAGAAAATTTTGTCCAGTAACACCAGCTCCTGCAGACATTGTTGACCAATCCCATCTGTACCTACAGGCACTTTTGACCAATCCTGCCAGCTCCCACAGACATGCTTGACCAATCATACGTACTCCTGCTGTCATAATTTTAATTGTTCCTGTTTGCAACGTTTTCTAATGAACTTTGTTGGTTCTCTTTTTCCAAAAAAATGTCAACTTTAGCTAACTAGGATAAGTCTGCTAAGGACGGAGTAATAAACTTGTGATATTTCTGTTGGGTACAGGAGGATCACAGTCCTGATGCACACCTCTTGTCTGCTTGTGCCCTTGATACACTGGTCAGTCTGTACTGCACAACCTTTTTCCAAACACATAATATTGCAGCTTGTGCTCAGATATTTCCTTCAGCCTTGGATTTGCTCTGTTTACAGACAATAGACTCAGATGTGCCATTTTAGTCATTAGCTCTCTAGCTCACCCACAAACACCTCCCTCCTAGTGCTACGCTAAACCAAGTGCACTTGAGCCTAAGTACAGTACAGGTTCCCTACCATGGTTCTGAAATACATCCTCTTGTGCAGACAATATTTTGCTACCTTTGGTTCTCTTCTCAAAAACCAGCTTTAACTATTTCTGTTGAATTGGCTATGCCATAGCAGGGAAAACACCATGCAGGCGAAAGATACTCTAGCAACATATCTTCGGGAGCCCACACTACCAGTCAAAAGTTTGGAAGCACCTTTCCAAATTCCATGGTCTTTCTTTTTCCTTTTATTTTTTTTCACATAGTGGAACAATTCTGAAGGCATCCAAAATATACAATAATTTCCTTTAAACAGTTGATATGTTTCTGCTACATATGCTCTGTAAGACCTTCATAACGGCTCTAATCTGAGGTGCTGTTAATTGGTGATTTTTGAAACTATACTAACTCTAAATGAACTTCTTTGTCGCAGAGGTAAGTTTTGGTCTTGCTTTCCTGGGATGGTTTTCATGAAATCCAGCTTTATTATGGTGCTCGATGGGTTTTGCAAATGCACTTGACAATACAGTTCCAGGACAGCTGAAGTTTGAGTCTTAAAATAACAACCAACTGTTGTTGTTGTTGTTGTTGATATTATCTAATTCTATGTGTGTTATTTCATATTTAAAAAATAATACGGTATTGTTCTAGGAGGTAGAAAATAAACCGAAACGTGTTTCTAAATTGATACTGATTGATACTGTACAGAATATTGAATAAGCGCAAAAGTTGTTTGCATGCATTTACACTACACATGTGTGACTTATTTCGAGAGAAATAATTTAAAGTGTTAATTAGTAGTTTCAGAGTTTTGCCCCTAATTTGGTGTAATTATTATTTCCTATAATGATTCACTTGGAATATGTAGAAGACTAGAGATGTCAGACATATGTCCTGACCTGCTATGTGATCTAATCTCAAACTGAATTTAAACTCTCACTCATCGTCTATACCGTTTTATCCTGTATTCAGAGTCGTGGAGCCTATCCCAGGAGGCTTAGGGCACGAGGCAGGGTACACCCTGGACAGGGTGCCAATCTATCGCAGGGCACACACTCACACACTCATCCACACACTACGGGCAATTTGGGAACGCCAATTAGCCTAACCTGCATATCTTTGGAGTGTGGGAGGAAACCGGATGAATTTAAACTCAGGGTCTAAAATAACATTGTATTGTGGACAGTAATCTGAAAGCTTTAAATGAGAGCTAGTCTCTGTTGTTCCACTAGGGGGCAAAATAGAGCAATAAACTCAGCTACTCACAGAAAGTGCTAATGATGTGTAACTCCTAATTAGTAAACTGTAACCATGTCTTTCCAAAATGAATAATTAGGAAATAATTTTACAGCAATAGGGATGAGCATTTGTGCAATCACAACTTTTAGGTTTTTTATTTGTACCTTACAGATAACCACATACACGGGAACAGTGGGGTTATTGATGTGTTAGTGGTCTACTAAAGTATTTTTTCCCTTTCTCACTTGATATGAACTCTATTTAGAATTTATAAGAGTTAATTAAAGACTGTGCTTTTTTATATACACTGCACTCATCTGCTGTTGCTTCTGTTGCTGTTGGAAACTAGAAAAGGTTCAGCCGTGGTCGACTGGTGAAAGCGCAATGAAGCTTTTGTATGCATTCACTCTGCTGTATGCTGCATTTGTGCACATCCCCCTTTACTAGGCGAGTGTGTGGTCTCCACCCAACAGACACACTTCCGCGAGGCTATGCTCAGGGCCTTTGACTGTTTTAGAGAATTTTGAACTTGCACATACACCTTGCTTTCTCAATAATGAAAAAAAAATGCATTTAAATAAATAAACAAAAACAATTTTCAATAAGTAAGATACATGAATAAATAAATGATCACAAAAATATTTACTGTTTGGCGAGTCTGACAACACTGTCAATATTTTTAAAAGTTTTATTTTATCTATCATTTTCCTTATAATAAATAATAAGGTTCAATGATTTCTTACATAATCAAAAAAACGAGATTTCTCAATGAATTACAAAAGACTTCAAGAACAGTATGGTGATGAGACTTGTAGTTGCAGTAAAACATTTGAATGGTGCAAACATTTTTTAAAAGTCTGTACATCCGTGAATTACTAAATCCGCCTCTTTCGGATACTCATTCTTTTAATAAATACTCCTTTTTAGATTCAAGACATCTTAACAAGCTCAAGGTTTTCCATATGAAATGCCTGCATCAGATACTGTGACCGTGTTCCAAACAAAATCATCTGACAGAGGTGCGACTACCAGGTGACCATCAATGAGCATGTTCAGTGAGTGGTGCAGACTGAAAGTGCAGTGGTTCAGTCATGTCTGCCAAAAGAACACCATTCGTCTAGCGCACCAACTCCTATGGTGACATCTACCAACCCAATGGAAGATCCAGTGAGTGACCTTAAAGAAAACCTGCGTCAAGAATCTGAAGATCTCAACATAAACGATGCCAGTATTTTAGCCACCGGCCCACTAGAAATGGAAGCATGCCCAGCATAACTTCCGGAATTAAGCATCACCCACAGCAGTGTACTGGATACGGGGCCAGCCCCTTCCACCAGCCACCAGCAGAAAAAGAAGAAGAAGAATTTGTGTAGCAGAGGATTATGTAGAGCAGGGGTGTCAAACTGGTTGGTGGAGGGTGAGTTTCATTCCAACCAAGCAGAAGCCATACCTGATTCCACCTGTTTACTTAGTCGTTCTTGGTTTTCCCTTTGTGCCCTTTGTTGCCCTTTGTGGATCCAGTTTGTCAACCCTGATATAGAGAAATGAAGGTTTTTACTCTCTGTGTTTAAAGTCCTGTTTTGATTGGATGTGCACAATGTGCATGGAAAGATAATAGCTAATGTTTTAAAAGTAGACCCTTTAATACAAACAAATGTTTTATAGTGTGCTGCAAGCAACCAATGTCTTCACATGACTGCAATGATTTTACACTTTTCCCATGTCGACAAGATTATTTTCTATGCAGCATGATTCTCCTCATCGGTAGTCATACAGTATGTTCGGGACAGATTTGGACTCTGTTGGAAGTATTTGGAAAGGCTTGAGTTAAATTGTATTTAGGTGCGAATGTTGGCCATGAGGGTACTTGAAACTTGGCAGTCAAGCTTTTTTCTTATCCTTTTTCTCTCAGCTGGCAGGGTAATGATGCAGTTTGTGCCTTCTGCAGCCATTTGTTTAATGTTTGAATTCAGTTCAGTTCATAATGCCTGCAACCCAAATGAGTATGCCATGGCAAAAGCATGTTCGGATACATAACAGATGTGAGATGTGAGAGCAAACGTCAGGAGCTTTTTTTTTTTTTTTTTATGATGCCAGGGTTTGTTTTTAGATTCAAAACCATTTTAGAATCAGAGCAGTCAAGTGGGTAAGCAGAAGAAACTAGCAGTTGAACTCAATGTCCTGTAAAGGGTTTTGGACATATTTTGCACTGATAAAAATGACAAAGAATGTTAGATAAATAAATATTAATTCCAGTTCATGTTTTATAAATAAACCACAAGTAATGAGGTTTAATTTGCATATTTAATTAAATTCAGCTAAATTTGGCTAAATGCAGCAGCAAACCATAAGCTTTGGCAGTAGTAAAGTTATTATTATTATTATTATTATTATTATTATTATTTTCTTTGCAATATAAAGTATATGAACTGTTTGACAGCAAGATGTGATAAACAGCGTTGTTGCATTTTTACACTTTTTGGCAAATTATTTATTTCTAGCACACAAGCTTGTCTACAACAAACTGTTTAATTTGTAAAACACTGTAAAACCTTATTTTAGAAGCTTTCAACTTCCACGTGTTAGGCAAACCCTCACATATAGCAGCTGCATTTTTGAGCAAAATCTACAACAACGACAAGCAGATCACGTTGATTCTTTCTGTCATGTGATCGATGAAGCTATACTACCTTCTGTACAAAACAGCCGTTAGTGGATGCCGTGAACTAAATGCATACGGTGGATTGTTGGAGAAGTTTAAAGGCAAGAAAATAAAAGGGATATTACACTCTTGTCACTACCATTGAAGTCACCCCAGCATTAATGGCGTACATGAAAGTGTTGTTTAATGTCAAAGTCAGTGTGGCTTTTATTGTCATTTTGAGCACATACTGTAGAGTCGGAACAATACATTGTACTGTATAACAATATATAATGAAACAATGTTCTTCCAGGACCACAGTGCTACATAAAACACAGTATGTGAAGTAGGGCATTATGCAATTTGGATGTTGTGTAATTAGCTTATTATTTACACAATGGTATGTGGCCTACTGTAGTGTAAGCACTGTGGTGTAGTTAGCTTATAGTGCAACCTTCTGTTTCACTCGCTCCCCTCTTGCTCCTGTTATCACTCACAACTGGTTTCGCTGCATTTGGGAGTAATAATGCACTTACAGCAATATTTTTAAATAAATAATTAAATATTATATGCTGCATATATACAGTATTATAATAGGAAACTGCCGTTAAGTACAGAAGTAACACTAACCTGGTAGAGGAAGAGAGTGATGATGCTGTAAACTAGAAGTTTTTGTATTGCTCATAATGTTTCTCATGTTCATCCACAATTTTGTAATTAAAAATGTTTTATGTGCAACAAAACTCTACAGTTTTTCCCTTGATCTAATTTGCTGACTCTACTTGTGTTTGACTCGCTAGAAGGGCATTAGTGGCTCAGTGGTACTGTAGGTTTCTCCTCTACTATGCGGAAGGCCCCCGGGTTCGATTTCCAGCCAATGCCCAAACCCCAGCCACTAGATGCAGTGCAAGTGCCAAGCCCAGCTAAAATGGGAGGGTTGCATCAGGAAGGGCATCCGCGATAAAACCTTTGCCAAGTTGTTGTGTGGATCGGATGATCCCCTGTGGTACCCCCTTCAGCTCATAATTGACTCAATACACCATGGATTTGTTATAGCTATAGTTTTATTAAAAACTCAACCTACATATTATTGATACTAAATTGCTTACTGTACGGAATGACCACAAACACAACTGCAAGCTTATTTATCCATTGTGACAAAACTGTTTGAGGTGGAGTTATAGCTTTTTGAAAAATCACACAGAATTCATACTTACATAAGCCTAACAATTTTGGCTTAATATTTTGTCATTCGTGCTTTTGTAGACAGTGCAATCAGTATTGCATCAGTTTGGAATAGTTCTTGCTTCATTTGAAAAATTCTCAAAAAAAAAAAAAAAAAGGAATTATCCCATTTTGTTGTCAGACTGTTTATGTGGTTGTATTGTTATAAACTGGACTAGCATGCAGAATGACTAATAGTATCCATTTTTTTTATTAGGTCCAGTGACTGAGGTGAAGACTGATATCTACGTTACTAGTTTTGGTCCAGTATCTGATGTGGAAATGGTAATTACACCCTCAACATGAATAAAAACAATTCAGTTTTTGAGTCTGTGTATAAGGGGGAAATTTCGAAGGCATTTGTGGTAATTAGATCCAAATATTAATAGGAACATAGTATATAGCAGTTGTGACTGTATAAAGGATACTTAACTGATCTTCATTAACAAATTGAAAAGCTTGGGGTAGAGGTAGGCATTGTATTAGGCAATGTATTATTCAGATAAATCCAAAAAAATATCCATCTTAATGCATATTTTGGCATTGATTTGTTCACATCGGTTATAAGGCAAGTGTTGACAGCATCAGTCTTTACAGTACATGATATGTAATGTAACCTACGAACAAGCTAATTACTGTATTAGGCAACTCAACTTTTCAAGAGGATAATATGAATATAGTGAACAATGGTGAATGCAATGAAGATTACTGATTTTTAAGTAGTGAAATTTGTTACAGTAGGTGCTGGAGACAACATTCTGTAGTGCGTACTTGCACTACAAGTAAATGTAATATATTTGTCTTGTTTTTTTTTGTTTTTTTTTCAGGAATACACAATAGATGTGTTTTTCCGACAGACGTGGGAGGACCGGCGGCTGAAATATGAGGGACCAATCGAGATTTTGCGGCTAAACAACCTAATGGTGACTAAAGTGTGGACTCCTGATACCTTCTTCAGGAATGGGAAAAGATCTGTGGCTCACAATATGACTGCCCCGAATAAACTCTTCCGCATAATGAAAAACGGCACAATCCTTTACACCATGAGGTGCATATATACAGTAATACTTGTATAAAGTTTATCATTATATAATATGTATAGATAGATTTGTAAGGATTTATAAATCTTTGTAATATGAAATGAAGAATCCTTCAGGTTCTTTCCTTACAACAGTGTAATCTTTATTATTTTTTAAAGTATGGATACATTTGTAAAAGGATTTCCATTAGCAGTAGGTTACTACATGTGGAGCAGCACTGTTCCACATCTATATGTAATTGAAAATACTGCTTGGCTATGACTTATTATTAAGTGTGGCCAAATTTGGAGTGCTCATACATGCATGGTTTAATGGGTGTTTTTCATTGAACAATTTTATGCAAAACTAATATTCTGTTCTAGAAAAACATTTTTAACTAATGATAAAATGGGTATAGATAAAAAAAAAAAATGCATGCACTCCAGTTTGCATTATGTGCATAGATTCCCCTTGGATTACTAAGCCAGAGCCATAACTTTTTTTATCTCATTATCACAACTTAATGATCTCATTCCCTAGTCCTACTAAAGCACCGTACACTATGTATAATTGTGTCGCCTGCCTGTGAAGCATAGGCAACACATATGGATCACTAGTCGTCGTCTCACTCTGTTGCCGTCCGTCATGATTATTACACTTTTCATCTTTCTGCAAAATCTCTGAAGTAATTATTTGGAATTTGTCTATTTTATTTTATAATAACATCACTTTTTCCCTGTATTGCAGTCAAAAATGAATCATGTTCAGTGGCAACACATGTCATCCATGGAAGACTTCTATTTTTTTTTTATAATAATTCTGGAATGTTGCCATGTCACACATGTGTCATATGTGTCACTTTGTGTTTTGATGTTCAGACTGACAATCAGCGCTGAGTGTCCAATGAAGTTAGTGGATTTTCCTATGGATGGCCATTCCTGTCCGCTTAAGTTTGGAAGCTGTAAGTTTTCTCTTTGTGTTAATGTGATCATTTTGGTGCAGTAGCGTTGTGCTAAAGTTAATGTTACTGACAACTTTTCCCATTACAGTTTGCAAAAGCACTGATGAGTACTGCTGAATTACTTCCCATTAGAAAGATTAAACTTTAAAGCGTTGCTCCTATATTAAGGCAATAATTATATGGGGTTTACTGAATTGTTTTAGCAGAGAAAACTCTAAACTCTTTGCAGCGCTGAGGTAAAAAAAAAAAACAATTAACAAGTTTTGAATGTTATGATTAGGCACTTACAGTATATACAGTATGTACATTACCTCAAAAAGGTTTTTGACAAACCTGATTGCAAAGTGGTTTTGTTAATTTTTACAATTTCCTATTATTTTAGATTGAAGTAGAATATGACATCAGCTCCGTAAATAAAGCATTAGGGATTATGCAAGGAATTATGCAAGTGTTAAAGAGTGCAATTACTTAAGCTGTTCAATTCAACCCAAACAATTGGGTCTTAAATTTCGGATTCTTCTGAACTGGGATCATGAAGGGAGATTCATGCAGTAGGTTTTTCTTAAATTTCCCAAACAGGCTAAGTCAGTTCTTAATGAAATCTACTTGTTTTGATATTCACTTTCATTTTAAGCAAAAGCTATTTTCAGTTACCATCAACATCACGATTACTGTACTTTTATGACATCAGAATGCATGCATACAGTATACTGTATACATGCATCAATATAGAGGGAAAAGTATGATCTCTGTAACTCTAATGGTTTTTATGAAGGTTGGTGCTGGATTAAGTATTTTAGAAACTGCTGATCTCCTGGGAATTTCCCGCGCAATAGTCATTTATGAACATTTATGAATGATGAAAAAAAAATAGATGAGTAACAGTTCTGTGGGTGGAAGCGCCTGATTGTAGAGAGATGTCAGCCAGAAGGTTCGAGCTGCCAGGGAGGATACAATCATTCTTTACAATCGTGATGTGCTGAAAAGCATCTACGCATGCATGAAACATTGAATTCGAGGTGCAGAACCTGATGTTATGATGATGCTATGAATGTAGCCCATGCACCTCAAGGTTGATGTATCATATGTGAGATATTTTACAGGTTGTAAAGAGTAATTAGATTTTTTTCAGATCCTATTATTGCAGGACGATTTTTAATATCATTCTGTTTAAACTCTATAGACGGATCCAATGAGATCAGCGGTTTCTAAAATATCCAAACCAGCCCATCTGGTAACAACAATCATGCCACTACAAAGTTACAGAGTCTTCCACCATTCTTGGGCTTTACGTAAAGATTAACTAAAGCTCTTTATTTGTATCTTCATAATTTTATGTATTAAGCTGTTAAAATGTGTAAAGGTTACGATGAGTGTATATCTGTCTACTCACGTGTTAGCGTACTAATATGCGATTTCGTTTTATTAGACCCCTAGTCTGAATCCCCTTTTTGAGGTATAGGCCATCTCATACTGTAGCTTTATACCTACACTATGAGAAAACTGCTAATGTACCTTATTAGACCTTAATACTGCTAATTAAAAGACTTTATAAAGACCCAACCTTATCCAAGCATGAAACAATTTTGCCTGAAATCTATCCACCAATGCAACTATCCCTAATAAATTGCTCAGATTGGTGTCACGTAAATGCACTGTATTTGCAGTGAATCATATTTAGAGGCACTAATGTGATGTGGAATCAAACCGCCTTGTATCTCTATATAAAGCAACACTGAATTTTATGGATGTTCTTTTGCAATTCTTCCTCCATTTGTCGCAGAGAGAAACATGAATCAGCTCCTCTAATTGCTTTTTTTTTTACCGTGAGAGTCTAAAGATGAAAAATTTGATCTGAACAAAGAATCCCTCTATCAGCAACTGCCTCTGTGGTGGTCAGTCAGCAAAAAGGGAAAGCTAAAAAGCAGAGGGGACAACTAATCTCTGATCGAAGAATCTGTGGTTGCTGTACAGCATGGGGGCTTTTATGTTTCCGAGCCGACAGATTTGTAGATAAAATCAGTCCAGGAGATGGGGAAAAGAAAAGCTTGACTGGCGAGAGGCTTTTCAGATCCCCCCCCCCCATCCCCCCCCCCCATTCTGCTACCCAAGTCGTTAGATTGTGACATTGTGGAGGAGGACACACAAGTTCTGTTTTTTTTTTTTTTCAAAAGGAGGTTTCATTAATCTCGGTTTGCAAGAATAGTTAACCTGACTCTTATGCATAAGCCTGAGGGAAAGCAAAGAACTGATGGAATCCTACAGAGCTGACAAGGTCACTACAGTTTTATTTATTTTTTATTTTATTTTAGTTTTTTATTTTAATTATTCTCTTTTCAAGCCCCAGGACAGTGTAGACCTTCTCAATCTGTACAATCTGTACACTGGTTTTCCTCTGTTGCATAATTCTGTTCTTTTATTTGCCTCTGTTTTTCTTTGCTAATTTTTTCTAATATGCTTCCCTTCCTTACCTTAGTTCGTTCCCTCCCGTACTCACGCTTTTGTGTTGCTTTTAACCTCATGCACACACCCCTCGTACTGTTGGCGGGTGTTTCGTTACGCTTCAGCAACGCTTTTTCTCAGCTCTGCATCACACTACAGAGAGAGAGAGAGAGAGAGAGAGGGAAAGATAGAGAGAGAACAGAAAAAGATGGACGGTCTCAAAGGAGGACAGGAGAATTGGGACTATGGGAGCTGAAAGACAAGCCTATCAGACCAAAATCCTTAACACATACTCAGCCCCTCATTTTTGGCTCTTGATGTATAGAGTGATCCTCCAGTGTATACCAGTTCTACTGAGCTCTGCCTGCTTTTCTATGATTGCTCATTTCATGCTTGTTTGTGTACCAGTAATTGCCGTGTGCATGTATGTGGCTGAGTGTGAAGTCCTTGCCTGTGTTAGATCAATGGCTGAGACGCACCAGTGACATGCTGACGATTGTGACATCGCATCGAACGCTTGAGGCTGACAGTCAAGCGTTATGTTTCTTATCTTGTCCTATCTAAAATTAACCTATACTCACATGAACACATTCACACTCTGATACAGACGCGTACACTCGTCCGTGCTACTGTACATCTTTGCCTGTCTATACAGTACCTCATGCACAGCATCTCAGAAAGTTAAACGTTGCTTCTTCCTTCCTCATTCGTTTCTGTCCAGTCTTCTGTTTCCTACTGACATACACTCCATGTCCAAGCTTAACCTCTGCTCTCAAAATAGCTTTTATTTCAGAATAACTATATGGCATTACATCAGATCAGCACTTTTTTTTTGTCTTTTCTTTCCTTACTTT
Organism: Clarias platycephalus; assembly: GCA_030068275.1. Taxonomy (NCBI): domain Eukaryota; kingdom Metazoa; phylum Chordata; class Actinopteri; order Siluriformes; family Clariidae; genus Clarias; species Clarias platycephalus. Next base: position 18,891,499 of record JAQQZT010000002.1, on the reverse strand, counting down.
TTTTCCTTCTTGACTTTCCTAATCATGCACACACCACATACACAGATGCACAAACACAGTGTCATGACACAATGTGTACAGCTCCGATCATCCTTCTCAAAAATAACTGTTTTCTCCCAGATGCTTACCCGAAGACCGAGATGATCTACACATGGACCAAGCACTCCGTGGAAGTTCCTCCGGAATCGTCCAGCCTCGTTCAATATGATCTTATTGGACAAACCGTCTCCAGTGAAACAGTCAAATCCATTACAGGTACACACATAGATCCTTTGAACAAATGCCCTTCTGTTGCAGAGAGAGTATACTGTAGATTGAACTTTAAAGATTTACTTTATGTATTACATTTTGTAATACTTTAAAGGTTTATATGAAATCACTTGGGACATTATAGGAAAGGAAAAGAAATATAAGTCGGATATAATCACAGATATTGTACAGCATGTTTCCAGCACAGGGGAAAAATTGTCAATGTCCTTAGATACTGTCTATACTGTATACTGTATATAGACAGTATAGAGATTTTTTTTGATTTAGCAAAACCTTCATAGCTGACATGAATTATGTATTACTTAAATAATTTAAGATTATAAGATTTCACTGTTGGGATGACTATTAGATTTAATTTAACAGAGAAATGCAGCCAAATGCAAATTAATGGAGTCTAAGTATTCACCAGAAACGTACCACTCTCTGCTTAAATATGGGATTTATTTATCCATGATTCTGGTATCCAGTTTGCTCAAGTTCCCTGCTAGCGAATGAATAGCTTGAAGTTGAAATCCCAGGGAGGTCAGAAAGCCGCTGCTTGGCCCTGCAGCAAGACCCGTAACGCTCAACGGCTCAGCTATATTTTTGGATTGCATTAAGCCTCAGTTGGATTGTGTTCTGCCTCACCTTGCTTTTGATAAAAGTGCCTGCCAAAATGAATTCATGTTGAGGGAAAATAGAAACTGATAGTGCACGACGTTATAAATAAATAACCAGCAAAAATAAACAGTGAATTCAAATGCATTTAGATGAGTTTTTTTTTTTTTTTTTGCATCCCTCAGTCTAACTGCATGCTTCATATCAAACAGATGGTTCGAATGATGCCCCATTTCATTAGCATCATTTTAGGAAGTAATAATTTCCAGAAAGCTACTGTATATACGTAGAGTCAACTCCAGCTTTTGCATGCTTTATGAAAATGAACAACAAAGTAAATTATAATTTAATCCATTCGTACATCTTCAGTATCCACTGTATCCTGGTCAGGGTCGTGGTGTATGTATTAGTAGGCAGGAATTCACCCTGGATGAGATGCCAGTCCATTATAGGATATCTTGTACACACTCCTTTATACAAGCATTCACATCTAGGGGTATTTTAGCATAGCTTGTGCAACTACTCATGTGTTTTTTGGAGGTGGGAGGACACTAGAGAACACACACAGATATAAAGAGAGAACACAGAAAATGCTTCATTACAGCCCTGATTGTGTTTCATTGTATTTAAACATGTATTTTTCATGTCCATTATTTGATTGTCTCTTCTGGGTTAAAAGCTTGGTGTTTTTTCTCATTATGTTAAAGGGCTTCAAGAATTCATCTTCATTTCTCTTTATAGTACAAACAGAATAACATTTTGCCCATTGAAGATCCAGGACATGGTTATGTAGCTATAAATACTTCTAAACATGGAAGAACATTGCTTTTGAAAGGTAAAATTACTTGGATAAAATGGGAGAAGTTTGAATGAATGACCCCCCAAAAATACAACCAAATACAAATTGTAAATACAACCTCAAAAAAACAACAGAATATCAACATTTTGTTCAGCCACTTAAATTCAATTTGACATCAATTTAACATCTGGCCATATACACCAATTGGCCATAACATTAAAACGCAAAACTTTAGGCTCAATATTACACAATATGTAGGTTCCCCTTATGCTATTGGGGCAGCTTTGGCCCCTCAGGGCATGACTCTACAAGACCCCTGGGCGTTTGCTTTGGTGTCTGGCACATGGACATTACAGTACAGGCGGATCCTTTGGGTGTTGTAGTTTTACCGGATCCACAACCTTTAACGCTTTGCCTTCTAAGCACCATATGCAGCAAGCTGTGATGCACTGGGGGCTCTGAAACCTTTCTATCATAACCAGCATTAACGTCTGTGGCACAAGACTGGAGTGGTTAGCTTTGGTCCAGTGTGTCTTGGGGGCCAATGATCCTCTGTTGGGGCTGATTGATGTACAGTATACTGTACTGTACATGGTGGTTCCGAAACTCGCCTGGAGAACAGGATGAACAGCTTCCAGCACACACTGCACAAACAGTACTGTGCAAAAGTCTTCGGTTACCCCTCATTTCTGTAGATTTTGTTTCCAGAGAGACAGACTTTCTTGTTTTTTTATGTAGTCTTGAGGAATAGTTCTCCAGGCTTCCTGAAGAAATGTACCAAACTGAAAATTAGTGTCTCTGTTTGGGAAGTTTTTGGTTCTCATTTTCAGTCCAGTCCCTGAACCTGACCAGTTTCAGAGGAATGTTTTTAGTGAGCTATGAAACATTCAATCGTAACTTTAGGTATGAACCATTAAGAAAGATGTGCAGATTATAACAGATGGTCAACCTGGTGATTAGTCCACAGAATGCAGAGTGGTTGGAACAGATGAGGGGAAATGAGGTTGCTGCCGAGGTTGTTACATAAGCAACACTTTTTAAATATTGAACTGGATCTTTAGGCACTTTTGCAGCCTGTCCAAGTTCGTTCCCATTTCTTTAAGTTAATCTACAAAAATTTGTTTAATTTAATATGAAGAAATTAGGGGTGGCTCAGGTCTTTCACATCTCCTGTCCACAGATCACTTGTTGGTCTCTTGGGTGTTGTACAGTAGCATTGTCTTGTTGTTTGATTTTCTTTCAAAGCTATCACAATAAGGTGCATCAGGGCTTTCATATTTGCAGTCAAAAGTTGAAGTACTGAAAAGTTAAAGTATCTGCTGATGATATCACAAAACTTACTGTAGTACATAAGTGTTTTAAAGGACACAGACAAACAGAGTGATACAGAGAGTGAAACAGTGAAACATACCAGTGCAGTTAGGAGAATTATTCTGTAAGCACTCTTGGAAAAGCACTAAACCAATCAAATTACTGGACGAGGATTAACTACTGTATAATACTCATTATATACAGTAGCATTGGACCTATTTAAAGAACACACTTCTCCCACTTTTCTGGGTCACTTGTAAAGAGAACATGAAACAATTCATAAGCCATAAGTTTATTCTTTCTGTAAAGTAGCATAGTTCCCGGTAAAACAGCTCTGGGTTTTTTCATGTATAGTTAGAAAATAATATAATTGCAGTTATTGGAATATTTTATTGTTTGTCTTTATGTGCATGATAATGTACACACCAAAAATTTGATACAATCAGAACTTGAGGATAAACCTGCTTCCTGTTTACCGCCATCTTTCAGGTGAATATGTGGTGATGACGGTCTATTTCCACTTGAAACGGAAAATGGGCTACTTCATGATTCAGACGTACATCCCGTGCATCATGACAGTAATCCTTTCCCAAGTGTCCTTCTGGATAAATAAGGAATCTGTGCCTGCCAGAACTGTCTTCGGTGAGTATTAATCACAAATCCCCTAGAAAGTTCTGGCTCTTTCTCTCTCATAGGTTGAAACGACATTCTCATGCAAATATAGACGAGCAAAGGAGTGGAGAGAAAACGCTGCCTGTCTCCCTCGTTCGCTCGATTTCTGTCTTTGTCTCTCTCTTTTCTTTTCATGTCTCATCTAATGACGTCTCGCCATTTTCACACAGTTAGACTCGGAGTCTTTGGCTAAATAAGGGATAATTGTCTATAGACTTGAACAATCTCAACTCTCTCACTCATGTTCTGTCTTTTTTAGATACTCACGCACATGCACATGCGCATGCACACGCACCCCTCCTGTGTCTTGCTACACTTTACCTGAGGCTATGGTGATGCTGAGAATAGCATGCTCTCATTCTTTGCTGGAAAAGTGTACCATTGACCCACCTTCAGAAGCTTCCTCGCAGTGTGGTGTGCGTGGAACGTTGCCAGCAGAGTGGGCATGAACGTGTGGTTAGTGACACTAGTGCGAGATGAAGGACAGTCCTTACGGAAAGTGAAATCAGCTAAAAGATAGAGGACAGAGACCATGTAATATGATTAATAGTGTTTAACAGGGTTTAATAATGCGTATGATATTTCAAGTGGGCACAATATGGTATCATCAGTGCTTAATTTGTTTTCTCTGTGCTCCCTTTATACGAATAGATGCGGCGTAGGAATGCTTAAGTGATCCTTCTTGCATCATGTCTGAATTGACGGTGTATGGAATTCTCCCGAGAGATGGGGTTTTTTGGTTGATGGCTAATGATGAAGCCTGCCATACATAATGACTCACTGCTGATACATTGAGTTGTATGCTTTTTAGTCACACCTCACTAATTAAAGCCATAAATGCTCTGTGTGTGCAGTTCACTTTGAGTGTGTGTGTGTGTGTATGTGTGTTTACTGCCAGGCACTAATCAGTGCCCTCGTCCTCAACTCAGCTGCAGTTGTTTTAAGGTTGTGGTCCTGCTGCGACACTTGTTTAATCCCAGATTCAGGAGCATTATACTGTATACTGGTAGCAGATTAGTTTAGCATGAGAGAACTTAAGAAAGGTATACTTGGGGCTTCAGTGCATGTACTTTATGAGATAAAAATGGTTCTATAGGCTATAATGACCCGAGTATGTTGTTGGTCTTTCGGCTGCTCTCAGCAAGGGGTGGCCACAGCGGACTATCCGGTCCACACGTACAAGCTTGGCACAGGTTTTTACTCCGGATGCCCTTCCGGATGCAACCCTCCCATTTTACCTGGGCTTGGGTCCGGCACTGCATCCAGTGGCTGGGGTTTGGGCTCTGGCTGGGAATTGAACCCAGTCATTTTTGCATGGCAGGCGAAACACCTACCGCTGAGCCACCAGTGCCCCTATAATGACCTGAGTATAATTACTGCTGTTGTAGTAGCAATTTTCCAGGATTAAAGTGCAAGTTACTCAAGTAAAAGTAAGGAAAACAGCTGGTGA
>JAQQZT010000002.1:18839791-18860331 GCA_030068275.1 Clarias platycephalus | reverse complement strand
CCTGGAGCCTATCCCAGGAAGCTTCGGGCACAAGGCGGGGTACACCCTGGACAGGGTGCCAATCCATCGCAGGGCACTTCTAGTGTACTAATTTTTTTTTTTATTTTTTTTTTTTTACAGTATATTGTAAATGAAACTGTAAGGTTTTATGTCAATAATGATATAATGACAGCATGATTCATGGCAGAAAATGTTAATAAAATGAAGAATCATTTCTTCAGCAGTGAGCTTTCTAAGATAAGAAAAAGATTTTGCATTGACAGAAATGATGAATGCCTCACAGAGTTTTAATAAATATTCCTCAAACTGTTTTTCCACATGCTTGCACAACTATAATTTTACTTGTTGTACAGAAATAAAATAAAAAAACATTTGTTGTCTATAATTAAAGCTTAGACTGATTCAGGATATTGATATTTCTTGGTTTTTATTAGTGAAATGTTATTAGAAATTAATGTGCAAAATCATACAATACCAGCATATGGACTATGGAAGATCACATACATCAACAAATGCTTTATTATTATAGCTCAATAGGTGATTTAGAGGGAGGATGTAATTTTGACATTATCTTCAAGGTTTTTCCCAGGTCACATTAACCCAGGACTTGATAATGGCCTAAGTAGAATCCTAAAAAAATAAATTAATTAAAAAACTATTGACAAGTCACGAGTCAACATAACCCCAAGTTGCTGTGAATAAAAATGCTATATGAATGATTAGGAATGTTTCATAATATTGTAAAAAAGAAAAGAAAAAAAACTATTCATGAAGAAATTGTTCCCGGAGCCATAATGATTAAAAACACTTCTGCCAACCTAAAATTAGTTCATGGGAGTGCTACTGCTCCACACTACAGTGCAATCTTCATGCAGTGTGACATGAAACATAATGCAGTCTGTATTTTTGTGCAATTGACTCGTGACATTATTTCTTTTCTTTTTCATTCCTCGTGTTCCTGCTCTCATTCTGATTTAAGCCATTACAGCTGATGTTACCTTTGTGCCATGCATGCAAAGTATACCAAAAAGTTCTTCAATAAGTATAAGATGAATTGCCCGCTTTTCAGGTGTTCAGGAAGGAAAAAATGAAACAATTCCTACAGGTGTCTATTTTCATTTAAATTATGTACTGCTTTTTTATGAAATCCTAAAATTAGCTTATACTCCCACACATAAGGCACAATAGTACACCACAAACCCTTTCATCTCACTTTTGCATATGAATCAGTATTTTAATCTTTCCTTTCCCATATTATGACCTGCAACAGAATTTTTATAAAAGGCAGGTCAGATATATGGATTTATAAAACAAAAAATTAGCACAGCTTTTTTACATTTATTGGCAGGGGCATTAGGTGAATGAGCAGAAATTTCATTAGCATGAGATCAAAATTACATCAGCAGCAACTCGTGGCGTCTTCAACTGAGGATGGCATGTTGGTCCCGACTGGTTTGTGGAAATTCAAGTAAAAAATGTTTGACATTTGTGACCACACTGGTTGCAAAAATTTTTTTTATCAGATTTCAAATGTATACCCTTAGTTGATGTTGTTAAAGAAAAGCTTTTTTTTCTTTTCAGTCATAGGTGACAATCACATAAAGTGTAAAAAGGATGTTATGGTGTATTCCCTCCACTCCTGCGTCTTCGAATGAGATCAAGCTTCACTCATTGTTTTTACAAACGGTGTGGCTTTTTCATCTCATTGCCGCATTCATGGCCAGAGGAGAACACAGCTGGAATACCAGTCACGAGTCATCTATGAAGTGTTGAATGGAAAACCCCCCTAATAATGGGATTTTCCTGCAGTAGCCTAGCTAATGAGAGCATTTGTTTTGGTGTGGAAGCTGACACGCGTGAACAATGATGATGTTGCCAATGGAGGAATGCACGGTTGTTTGCCTTTATTCATTCCCACTCAGCACTGTCACTGTTGAAATGAGGTAATGTCCCACAGCAGCAGCTGCTCATTACAGTGACAAATACACTGTGCCGTACACAAACACACTGTGTTCAAGCTGCACTTAATGCATCTGAATATCACCGCGTTGCCATCTCTTGGGACCCAAAGTCATTGTGCACATGCACAGGCAGAAACACACACGCACACAAGTGAAGCATCAATTTATCCCAAACAGGCAGGCGCAGAACTGAAAACTTCATACTGAGGTGATGTGTGGTTAAATAAATCTAATTTATGAATGCGCTTTAGTAGAATTTGTAAACATTTGTTTTTTATGCAAGTACTGTACAAGGGTTGTTCAAGTCGAAACAAGACCTTACAAAGGCAATTTCTTGTAAATTAAGGTCTAAAACATTGACATTTATGAAACACTTCTAGCACAGTACTGTGATAAGCCTCAGTAAAACTTGTTAATGGTTCAAACATCTTTTATAAAAGTTTGTACATCCATGAATGACGATCCTGCTGGAGTGGCTCAGAGCCCACTGCTGTCTTTCCCATGAACATTCTACGAGTGGAATCTCTGATCTTTGAAAATAAATATAATTTTTTGCCAATTTGCGTAGGAGATGCATTTAGCTGTAAAAACTCCACAGACATTAACGAACATCACTTGCACATTACAGGAACTCGACTGGGAGTTTTTACCAGAGGTGAGTAGTAACGAGTTACATTTACTCCGTTACATTTACTTAAGTAACTTTTTGAAAAAAAAAATTACTTCTATCAGTAGTGTTACTGCACCATACTTTTCACTTTTACTTTAGATTTGCGAAGAAGAAACACTACTCTTACTCCGCCATATTCGACTACACCCAACTCGTTACTTTTCTAACCATTTAGTCTACACATTACTGTAGATATTCTTTATTTTTGCCAGAGAAATGCAGCTTGTGGATCTACCACATGACTGTGTTTCACCAATCAGACGAGGCAGCAATAATCACATGACTACGTTTATCCAATCAGCCGCAATAACAATAACCACATGTAGTCAACTGAACACAGAAACGCTGCATATAGCGGGAAACAGCGAAGGTACAGTAACATGTCGCGGTTAGTTTAGCTGTTTTATTTAATGTTGCAATGTTCAAATAAATAATTAGCAAATAAGTTAGAGTTTGTTTCTTACATTTGTTCTGCTGGACACAGTTTATGGTAAAGTGAGCGCTCTTATACATGTACATGTGTTCTAATGTTCTTTTGTATCTGCTGAGCCATTTGGAGGCCAACTGAATATACTGTACAGTATATCTTACACTGGAAATAGTTTACACTGTTCAAACATACATACAGTATGTTACCTACAGTAGATATTTGCTTCAAAAGCTTTATGTTGTGAAACATACATACATATTCAATTATTTGATTACATTTATTTCATTTATTTTATTATTTGGAAATTTTTACTCTTACTTCAGTAATATTTTAGATGACTACATTTTACTTCTACTTGAGTAATATTATTTTGAAGTATAGCTACTCTTACTTAAGTACAATTTTTGGCTATGCTACACACCTCTGGTTATTACTACATCGCCAAGCACTAGAGAAACACTCGTATGAAAGCAGGGGATCATATAGAGAAATAAAGGTAGGGTTTTTAAAGCTCATAACTGTGTTCACCATCAAATCTGAAGTATACTAAGTTGATTTTAGTTTAGATTTATGTTATTATATTATATATCCAAACGTATGCAGACACCTGATCAATCACACCCATATTTGTTTCTTGTCACCATAATAATAATCTTCTCTCTTCTTTGCCGTTATACTGTATATAACAACGCTTCTGAGATAGAGGTCAGGGCTTTACGCAAGCATACAGTATCTTGTTGAACTGTGTCATTTATGCACAGGAGAATTGCTATGCTGGAACAGGTTTTGGTCACTTTGTTCAGAAAGAAAATACATATTGGCTATTGTGTGGTTCAAGTTTTGTAGAAACAGTTTGGCGAAGAGCAACATAAGGCTGTGATGATCAGGTGTTTGCGTACAGTACTTCTAGACATACACTGTATTATTTCGATGGGTCAGTTAGCTAGCTAATGAGGGTTTGTCAATTTGCTTGTTAAATAAGTTAGCAGGTTATGTTCTGTTGTAACTGCTCATGGGACTTACCATTTATTTCAACAGGGTTATGAAACATTAGCTAAGTGGCAAGCCATTTTATATGTAAATCACAGTTTGCAGAATGTTTGCAGATCAAGCAGGATCAGGCCTGAAGATCATCAACATGTACTTTTTGCTCTTGAATACATCAATATGTTTATATACAGTACTCAGATTTCTACTTAATACAGATTTCTACTTAATATAGATCAGTTTCTCTGTACTTTTTTACCTCTTGATGTTACTGCGGCCTACAGTACATCTGTGAACATTCCGATTGCACTGCTAGAGTTCAGCTACACACACACACAAACAAGCTGTTTTCAGTAGCAATTCTGACATGAAACACTTTTACAGGGCGTGCAATAGGATTCAATGGCATACAAGATAACAGCACAATTCAGTGTGGTGCATAAATGACTTCACAGTTCAGTGCACATAGTCAATATTGTGCATATTACAACCAGAGTGAAAATTCAACACAAACAGCGGAGAGGGAGTAAACAACGAGCAGCAGGAGGTAGCAGTTATCAGAAGGAATTTAATGTTCATAGAACAATGGAAAAAGCTGGGGGATTTAAATTTTTTTTTTTTTTTTTTTTGCCAGTGATCTAAAGTGCCTTCCAGAGATGAAAATGTGGTGGATATGCAAGGTCATTCATTTATTCATTTATTCCTTCATTTATTCATTCATTCACATCTCTAGAGTAAAAACCTCAGGTTTGTGTTCATGGAGTTTGGTGGTTTCACACAGGTAGTCCAGTTCCCTCCCGCAGTCCAAAAACTACACAATACTGTAGGTTGACTGCCATTTTTAAATCACCTGTAATCTATGATTGAGTGTGTAAGTGTCCCCTGGAATGGGATGAACCCCCTCCCCCATCATTGTGTGTTTCCATCCTGCTACCCTGGGATAGGCTTCAGGCCCCCTGAGACCCCACACAGAGTAGGGAGTATAGATAAGAAATTGATAGATGGACTTTTAGTTTCTGACAGGGTGATTTGACTGATGGGTTCAAATGTACTGCCGTTTGGATGATTTTGAGAGGAAGAAAAAGGAAGGTAAAGCAATGGCTAGGGAAAAAAACAACACAACAAAATGCAACAAAGGTTCCCTGAAGATATCTTCCTTTTAATAAAATCTTGAAAGCCCAATACAATTTCACGTGCAGATCTGTGGACATACAATATATCTTAAAGACATTATTTTTTAAATTAATATCTCATCATAAAACTCATTTGTGTCAATGATGTGGTGCATATCCATGTACGTCATTTTATGTCACTGGTTGTTTTTTCTGTAATTTGTTTGTGCATTCATACTGATGGTTTTTATTCTTTGTATGGTATGATTTCATTCTTGATTAAATATGAATATATCGCACAGTAGATATACATAAATTCCATCTTTTATGGAAACAAGAATTGTCTGCATACAAGAGGCACATAACTGTCAAAAAGAATCAAAAAAACATAAATAAAGTAATAAAGCTTGCGTTTTTGTGCATTGTGTGTGTATGAGTGCATAATAGAGGCATTTGTGTACCATAAGTTTGTCCTTGTACTGTAGGAGAACAGATTGTAGATTTTTCATAGATACCAATAGACTAAAGACAGAAAATCAACAACAACAAAAAAACCTGAACAGATCACTGCACAGCTATTATTATTGTCAACTTGAATCACTATGCAACACTGTCACAGGAAGTTGCTGATATTTGCTTTGTCTCTCGTGTACTGATCTATGCCATGCACTGATCTATGTATTGATACTCTTTTTCCTTTTCCATACAGCTACATTGATACTGAGAATCACAGAGAAAAGAGGCTCCATTAACTGTTAGACCTTGGAACCTGACCTGTAAATTAAATTTGATTTACAGGATGTCTTTATTTAAATGAGCATTCTTGCTGGGCTCAGTGCCATATAAAAGCTTGGCCTACAGATGCCTGTGAGCAAAGCTGTTTGCTATTCTACTCATGGATTGTTACTGCTGCATTAGGGGTGTATGGAACAGTATTGCAAGATTCTTTAATATGCTTTTACAAAACTTTGCTGTCTGTGCTGTTGGCACAAATGGAAGTGTTTTCATTTAGTTATGTATTTGTCACTAGTATTTGATTATGCATTCAGGCTCTGCGTGGGTTATTTATTTGCCAGGCTTCTCAGTGATAGCAAAGGGAGGGGTGGTTAGGGAAACATAAAATGTTATAGCTCTTGAAGAAATAAGACACGGGGTAATCAATGAGAGGACAAATAGTATCAGTCTCTTTCACACGATATCTCTATTTTCCATTTTCCTGACTCTCTTGCTAATCAGGCATAAAACACTATGGGTAGATAAAATGCATGGTGTTATGAATCTTTTCAACAAATTCACAAATATTCTCTGACATTTACATCAGTTGTGACATTCTGTAATGTAAAATTCACTAGGAACGGAAGCATAAATTGAAAAACATAAATCAGTAAACAGATTCCTGATACATTTATGGATATTAAAAGGGGGGAGCTCCATTTAATCTGTACATGGCGGCATGGTGACGTTGTGCTTAGCTCTGGGGCCTTACAACTCCAGAGCAGAGGGTTCGACACACAGTATGTAGCTTAATTTTTCATGTAGCTATTATAGCAATTAACATGATAAAATATTCAGTTTAGGCTAGGAAACACCTTTCAACTTTATACTGAAAATGTACATGATTAGATCATTTGCGCTTTGGTATAATCTAAACAAGCTGAGGGGTTTTACTATTTACCATTTTCTAACCGGCGTTCATCATTGATTAGACAAGTGGCAAGTGTTTAATGCTATATCCTCTCGAGACTCAAACTTTAAAGTTGTGTACCTTTTGTTGTGTCATTTCTTTGCACTGTTTCTATTTAGCACTACTATTACTACTGATAATAAGTGACCTTGTTAATGTCTTCAAACAGAAGGATGTTTGGCCAAACAGTAATACCCAGTGGTGCTCATATGATACTCTTATAAGTATAAACAGACAAGATACTGTATGGGTAGTTGGGAGAAAGGCTTAATTTTGTGAATTGTATTTTTTAAAGTATTTTTTTAAGAATCACTATAGCTTTACATTAAATATACCACAGTATGTAAGTGTTTATTTGTGTACATTGAAAACATGAATCATGTATCATATTTACTATGTGTAACATTCATATTTAAATTAAGGGGACGTAGAATTTCTACTCAAGTAAAATATGTACAGTAAGTTGAACAAAAGTAAATAAGGGTAAATAATTATATATTTCGGCTATGCTAACTGAATAGAATAAGAACATTACAAACTTAATTTATTCACTTTTTAAGTTCATCTTGAATACAATTAGCTCATTTGAGCAGGCATTATTTAAAACAAATTCAGTTTCAGCTATGACACATTTTTCATGTGTTTTCCACTGAACTATACTGTACATTTAACCTCTGCCACAACATACTGTCTCTCACATTGAACAGCCAATCATGGCCAACTATATACTGTACAGTACATTAGATAAGCTATGTTAACTATGTTAATAATTTTTTTGTTTGTTTTTTTGTTTGTTTTCACCATGAGACTTTTTTTTTTGTAATGCATGTATAATGTAATACGAGTGTTTAAAACAATTGGTATGAAACATTAAGATTATTCTCTAGAGGTGCCACAGACCATATTAGTATCAAGGTCATAGCGCACTGTACTTGGTTGCAATTTTTTCACAGTTTCAAAGTTGAAACTGTAAAAAAGTTTTTATTTTATTTATTTATTTATTTATTTTTTACAAAACTCACTGTTGACTTTTTCAAAATATTAAAAATACAATTCATTTGCATTAATTACTGTTTGCCCATTTGTTGATTTTTGTTTGTTTGTTTTTGTCTCTATTGGGTCCAACTGTGATCTAAGAAAAAAAAATGTAGATATGATTTTAATTCCTTCCCTTTCTCCTTCCACTTAAATCATACTACAGCAAGCTCATTTTCTCTAGGCGGGAGACACAGGCTGTAGTAAAACACCCTTTGGCCGTGTAATCCATTACTGTTCTAATCATGTTACATTGCTAGCTCTGCTGCCATTCCTAGCACGTTTTAACTTTATTATACACCATTCCTATTAAACTGCACAGAAGAACATGTCATTCCTGATCACCTAAATGAAACATCTGTCTATTTTTACTAAGCAATGCTGCACACAGCTATGCTAAATTATTATTATTATTATTATTATTATTATTAAAGTTTTAAATATGTATTTAAGTATTATTTTTATTTATTAAGTTTAGCCACTCATCAGCTTATAATATTACCATATTGTTCAAATTGAGAAAAAGATTAAAGTTGGTTCTAATTAAAAGCGGGTAGAACACATAGGTCATTACCGTTTTGGTTGCAAAGGGGTGGGGGAGATCTCAATATTAGACATGTGGTCATAATATTATAGCTGATCAGTGTATAAATCTAAATTATCAGATTGTTCCCGATGAGCAAGATGAAGGCGTCATATCAGGAATATCGATCGTAGACTGCTACTTCACTTTGATTTAAACCGTTGCATCTTGAAATCGTATTCATGGGTCACAAGGGTCAGTTTTAGGATCTCTACTATTCTCCATATACATGCTTCCCTTGGGTAACATAATTAGAAGACATGGGATTAGTTTTTGCACTGCTATGCTGATGAAATACATCTCATCAAAAACAGATGAAATATCCAAGTTGTCTAGATTAACTGAGTGTGTCCAAGATATAAAAGATTGGATGACGGATAATTTTCTCTTACTAAATTCGGATAAGACAGAAATATTACTTATTGATACAAAAATATGATCATATAACCCCAATACTATCACTGGCTACCTGTTAAGTTTAGAATTAACTGCAAACTAGCATTACTTACAGTAGTTTGTCTTTTGACATGTTACAATCCGCAGTGCTCCTTAAGATCACAAAACTATAGATTTCTGGTGGTCCCCAAAATACCAACGTCCACAAAAGGGTGTAGGGCGTTTTCATATTTAGCTCCTAAGCTTTGGATTAGCCTTCCTGATAATGTTCAGGGCTCAGACACAGTCTCCCAATTTAAAAGCAGACTCAAGACTCTCTCTTTGAGAAAGTGGCATACACATAATTCACCTCATACTCCAGTACATTTAAATGCACACTCTTATCTAGTGCTGCTAATATAATGAACGGCAACTACGCTAATCCTTTTCCACCTGTTCTTTCTTTTATTACCCATCCCGAGGCACCTGGAGATTGTGCCAGCTCCAGTAGACAGAGGCCAGGCTTGCGAGGATCCTGAGTCATCCAGAGAAGGACCAACTCCATCTGGATTCTGCTTCATGATGGTTTGGAGCTAGACATGCTGCTCCTGAGCTCCCAGTGATCCAGACCCCCTCTGCCCTCTGCACCTGTATGACTCATCCTGGTGCCATCCTGAACTGGTCTCCATGTTAACTTAGACATCTTCTGTTATATTGAACTTCCAGCTGCCTAAAACAGTATGTCAGCATAAGAATTCCTGCTATCTGTTGTGACCCAAATGAGGATGGGTTCCCTGTTGCGTCTGGTTCCTCTCATGGTTTCTTCCTATTGCCATCCCAGGGAGTTTTTCCTTGCCAAAGTCACCCTTGGCTTGCTCATTAGGGACAATCTGATCATTATGATTCATACACATTTTTACTTGCTCATACACATTTCCATAATTTTCTTTTAATTTTGTGAAGCTGCTTAGAGACAATGATCATTGTTAAAAGCGCTATATAAATAACACTGAATTGAATTGAATTGAATTGAATTGAATTGCATAATCTGCAATACTTTAAATACTTTCTTTGTACCGCTAAATACTGTGGTATTAAGACAGTGTCTGTACTGAAACCAACTCTCTTTAGGACCCAGCTGTAATACATTTGCCTTTCTCGTAGGTTTTTTTTTTTTTTTTTCTCCTACGAGAAAAAAAAAATCATTGAAAGTGATCATTATGTGCTACTGTGATAATGTGACCAGTCGATCTATGGAAGATCGCGTGAATTAAGCGAGGCTCTTTTCACACAGACCCGCTCGGCTTTGAGCTTGCGCGGAACGTCTCGTTGACGGGAATTTATTAACGCACGTTCTCGTGCCACGCGCGCGCTCCAGCTGGATTTAATACACGCGCGCGCTGTGAATACACCCGCGCCAGTGCCAGCCTGACGGAACTTTAACGCTCTCAAGCCTTCACAGAGATATTTAGTGTCACAAAACAGCAGTTTCTCGTGGGTACTGAAAGGACACACTTCAGGCGTATCAGGTGGGTGTTTTGGGAAGGAAGAAAATATAAATATGAGAAGAAGAAAAAAACTAAAACGCTTTCCGTCTTAGGCACGATATAAGATGCATGTACATTCAGGTGTGTAACTGATAGATGACAGTCAGAAAGCTAAATAGCAGCTGAAGTGCACGTGAATAGCGGCTGCTTGCTCAACTACTTGGGTTCGAGTCGGGGTGTTTAGCGTTGGAGCTAATGTAGCGCCGGGAAGGAATTAGTTAATTAATTAATTAATTAATTAATTTTATTATTATTATTATTATTATTATTATTATTATTATTCGGCTCAGGGTCGTTTACGTGTCCCTGAATACCAAGCGAGTCATTTTTCTACGTTAGTGATTCATTTATTACGAATGCACTCATTTCATATAACATTATTTTAGTAAGTTCTACATGGTGCGTTACACCACAAAACAGCTATATTAAATATTATACAACATACAACTGTGCGCTTTTGCTTGCTAAGCGTTGACGCTCGGTTTGGTCAAATTCTGAGTGTGTGTGTGTGAGTGGTGGTTTGTTTGGATTTTTGCATTCAACTGGTTTTCTGTGCTAGGTGTGAAGATATGAGGGAGAAGCTGTTCCCGTTTCACGGCTTGCTCTTCTGCGTCTCCATAACGCTATTTTGGCGCACGGGGTAAGAATATAAATCACCTTCCGCTTTCCTTTTCTTATTTCTGTGGCAGCGTTGATGTGCAGTTAGAGAACCCGCTGGAACTGTCACGAGCGGTTATTAAGTCTCTCCCATGCGTGAAAACACACTTGTCCAGCTTGAGGCGCCTCTGTGCGTAACCGGTGCCCTTTGCGCGCCAGAAATGACTGCCGTGGCGCACAGCACACTTCTCACACGAACATGGTGTTTTTCAACAAAAACACAGGCAAGCTTCAGGCGGAATTAAACATCTGTGGAGCGCCTCATTCATTAAGCGTTTTAGAAATTCCTCTAGGTGGAGGTGTCTAACAGTTATTGCGTGTGGCAGTGAAAAGAGACTGGTGCCAGATTCAGCATTTGTTCATTAAAATGTGTGGGAATCAAAGAAAATGCATTATGCTAATACTCCTGGGGGAAAAAAGCTTAACAATAAGCAAAATCACACCATTTTGTAAATAGACTTAAGCTTTAATTCACAGCACAAGCCTTGACAGCAGTGTCAGTCAAGTTGAAGTGTCAGTCACTGGTTTGGTGACTGAGAAGTGTTCATCTTGCAGTGCAAATCAGGTCGATCATATCCTGGTAAACCAGTAGAGATGGGGGAAAAATAATCGGTTCAATGATATATCATGGCTCTTTTGTGTGGCAATTAATGTATCGCCCATGCAGACTCCAAAATCGATTTTTAAAAAATGCTATTTAATTTAAATATGTTTGGATTTGTGGTGGCGGCACGCTGTTATCATGGTTAGAGGCCTTGCACCTCTAGGGTCGAAGATTCGATTCTCACTTTGAGTCTGCGTGTATGGAGTTCGCATGTTCTCCCTGTACTTAGTGGATTTCTCTGGTTTCCTCCCACAGTCCAAAAACATGCAGGTTAGGCTAAATTGCCCATAGTGTGTGAATGAGTGTGTGGTGTGAACATGAGTGCCCTGCTATGAGTTGGCACGCTGTCCAGGGTTTAACCCATCTTGTGCCCAAAGTTTCCTGGGATAGGCTCTAGGCTCATGACAGGCCCAGTACAGTATAAGCAGTATAGAAGATGAATGAATGAATGGATTTGAGATGGTACAATGTTGCAGTTCGTCTATAATCCTACAGGCGCCACACTCTAATCTATTTACACATTGGCAGGCAACAGAACATTCTGTGTGGTAGGAGCAAATTATTTGCTAAGTTTGTTTAAAATTGTAATGAAATCTAGAAAAAAAAAATGCTGTAGAGTTGTGATACTAATGAAATCGAGATACTTACAGAATCGCAGTACAAATTGAATCAGCACCTAGGTATCATGATAATATCTCATCGTGTGGTCCCCCGTAATTCCCATCCCTATAAGCCAGCCTGTTTTTTTTTTTTTTTACCGCTCCAATTTTCCCCTGCACAATCAAAACTAAAAGCAGGCCAGCTGGATAGAAAAACATTCAAACTGGCAGCACTGCATGGGAAGTACTTTGCAAGTGATCGAATCAAGCCCATTGTGGTGCTTGTGGTCCTAGTATCTGAATGCCCAACCTTTTTTGAAATATTGATTGGCACAATAATGCATGGGCATCTGAGAGACAAAGAAGCATGGAAGTAGTAAAAACTGCCAAGACATGGCTGGAATTGACTGGAAATGGTGCCAGATATAAAACTCTGAACTAGACACATGAAGGGATGTCCATCTGTAGTACACTATTCAATTTTAGTACACCCTGTTCCAAATCACCCTAAGCCCCATGGCCCTGTTTTAAATTCCTGTTTTGGCAGTGTTTTCAAACTGCAGACCTAGTGTGCAACTGATCAAGGGCTTAAGGGTGTAAATGTGCGCATTTGGAGCATCCCTCATGAAAGCATCAGATTGCAGGATGTTAACTGTTTTGTTCAGTATGGCGGTTTCCACACAGAGATATAGACATACAGTAGAATCTACATCATCACACACTTTTAAAATGTAGTACAGACTGTTTACCTTAGCGAGTGAAAATTTCTAAAAATGCTTTGCAATGCGAAGACCAATGAAATCTTGAATTTTGTTTTCCATTTGAAGACAAATGACGTTAATAATTATTTCATGAATACATTCAATCAAAACAAAAGACTACGCAATCAGTAATGTGCAGTTGTGCACCTGAGTGCATACAGTACCTCCGATGATCTTATCTGATGCATATTATCTAAGGTCAGACCATAATACTGATTATTTACAAAGTAATGTAATAACGAATTTCACTAAATAAACTAAATACTTTGAAAGGACTCCAACTTGATTTATTTTTCTCTATTTTTGCCTTTTTGTCCCTACATCTCCCTGGCTGCTTGTCTGCTATCTGTTCACAGGAAACCCATGTTTTCTTTGTGATCTGCTTCCAGTCATAATAGCTTTTATGTAAGACACTTTGAAAGGATAAAGCTGTATCCTGTTTCATTCTACAGCATATCCATAAAGAGCTGGCATATGCTGGACAGAATTGTATGCTTTTTTTTTCTCATTTGTGAAGAATACTAGGCTGAATGACTGCAGAGGCTCCAACATTGATAGTTTCGCCATAGCATTTATAACTATGATCCCTTGCTTTTTGGCATTTTTGCTTTTCTGCTTCATACAGTACCTAAGGCAGCAGGCACATCGAATGTGAATAAAATTATCCTGGTTCAAAACTTCAATTCGCTAAAAGGGAAAGGTCACAGGACACAAAAGACACAACTGCTTTTGGTAGCAATTCCTTTTGCTTTAATTCAGTTTAATCTAGTTGAACTTTAATCAAGCATCAGTGTAGTGTATAAAATGATAAACAATGGGGCATGGCTATTGTCTCTTTGTTCAGTAAAAGTGCCAGGTAGAACATACTGTTTGTCATTTATGGTCTTGGCATGGAGGAATTCTGTCTACCAATGTATGTTATATCTTGGGGGGTAAAATCCTCTCTAGCTGCAAGAATGGTCTTATTATGAACGTTGGCATCATTGTCAGAAATTCTGCCTGTGGGAGTATTTTCCTGATTGCATGACAGTTTCCGAGTAAGAGCTGGCGAAAAAGGTCACTTTTGCAGTAAAAAATCTTACTAATAGGGGTAGACAAATTTCAGTCTTCAGTTTCCAGTGTGATGCTGATGTCAATGCGTTGGGTACTGGATAACCCCAGATACTGACATCTGCTCAGGAACAGTGCTGGCTGTGCAAGCTTCTGTTAAAAGTTGCAAACCATAAGCAACATGATAGCATTGTGCTTTAAATTATGTCCTACAGTATATTTGCATGTCTGATTGATCTAACACTAAGTCCAGCATTTCCTGACAGTTGCAGCACTGGTAACGATACTCACTGTCAGATTGATCCAAAGTGGTGCACACAGTAACTCATTTATGCACAACTTAGTCATTTAGACTGGTTGTAACCACTACAAATTGTCCACAGGGAGTATAGAAAAGTGAACAGGTATAGGTTTGAAATAAAAAATAAATAAATAATTGAGGCATTCCCCTGGAGATAGGCTAGAATTACTGTACATTGAATGTTACTGTTAAAGTAACTAAATGCTAAAAACATGAAAACAATATGTAATAAGGATAATATTAAGGATATGTAGTACAAAGAAATGACAAATGTGCATCTCTGGCATTTGTATGGCTTTAAAAGAAACGCACTTCTAGTCTATTCTGTGCAAACTATATACTGTGTGTTCTACCTTGTGTTGCTGAAGACATGTGCTAAGGTCTGGCAATGCAAAACTTTAGTACCAAAAGAGCTGAGAAAAGCTCTTGTAGCCTTGCATCTTTAAAAAATCCGTCTGAAATGAGATTTTATGCTAATTAGATCAAATAAAGCTTCAGTCATCATACCTGATCACATCATAGCTTGCTTGTATATAAATATAAATGTGTGTCAAAAAATTATCCACACTCTGGCTGTAGAATTTATTTAAATAAACTTTTAGAGAAGAAAATACAAAATTTTTCAACATGATACCTTTGCTTTTCAAAACACTTTGTCCATCTGTCAACAAGCTTTAGTATTCCCTAATGAAAAATTTTTAGGCTGAGCTGCGATCCACAACACGCTTCACATCTTCATTTCTTCATCAGAAGTAAAACTTTGTTCTCTAAAGGCTGCTTTTAGGGGACCAAACAGGTGAAGGTCCAACAAGGCAAGATCAATACGATAGGGAGGATGCTTTAACACATCAAACCAAAGTATTTTGCAGAGTGTCAACAGTGTGAGCAGAAGCGTGCGTTGTGCATTGTCATGCAAGATCACAACGCTCTTGTCTTCTGCGTGTAATCCGAAGTTTAGATTTCAGCTCTTCAGATCTCATTGTAATGAGCACTGTTGATAGTCAAACCTTTTTCCTGATAATGTTCCAATACGGGCGCCAGAAAACAGTAAGCATCAACTTTTTCTTGGTCGGCAATTTAGGATGTTTCCTTTCCGTTACTCTGCCATTTACTCTTGGGCTCATAGTGATTAATCCCTGTCTCGTCACCAGTAATGATTCTTTTTAAGAAACATTCACCTCCTATAACGTATCAGTTCAGTTTGGTTTGCAGATATCCGAACGCTTCTGTTTATGCTCTTCCGTCAGATGTTTCTGTATCCCATCTCGGATAAATCATTGCATGCTGCCCTGCTGTGGTGCAAATCACTAGTGAGGCATCCATTTATGCTCCCATCACAGTTACAAATGAACTAATATACCATGTTTACACCTGCACAGCAGTGACTGGGGTAATGGTGTTACTTAAAGTATGCCTTAAGGGTTTTGGCAGATCATGTGACTAGGGTTAAGAACAATGGGGACAAATCAAGGGTATTGTTTTTATTTTTAATTTTTTGCTTGTTTGTTCATTTGTTTGTTTTAAGTTATTGTTGTTTGTGGGCTCATTTATTTTAACAACCAAAAAAAGATTATAACCTTTTATTAACTTTTCATGTGGTACGTAGTTTACGATGTACCATGATTCTGTAGGTATATTGTATGCTCCAGAATCTCACCACCTGCTGCACTATGCACATCAGCTGTGTAGTGTGTTTAAGTACAGTGTGGCCAACAGTACAAAGATTTTGCTAGTTGCATTGATTGTTCAGGGTATACAGTTGACAGATGTTCCAGAATGAGAAATGTGCAGGTTTGTGAAAACACGGGCGGAAATGAACGATATAAAGTGCAGTTCAAAACTGCTGTATAACTCTTTATAGAAAAATTTTTGGTCATTAACAATACATTTTTGGCTATGTTCACATTACCAGCCTGAAATTACTCATTTAATGATTTTACTAATTATCATTTCTTACCCTGATCAAATTTTTTCATTTATTTTTTATTTTTTGGCTGTCTGAATGTGTGAATGCCCAAATCTGATGTTTTTCAGGTCTGCTTATTGTGGTAACAGATTGGATATGTGGCTTGAATAAGAGCAGTGAGATTGGAATTCATGTGACTTTTTGCTTCTGCGCATGTGTAGGGCACCAACATCAGTCAGCACTGGCAGTGCAGGGATTTCATAGCAGTGCTAGCAATAGCTGCTACTGTAAAACTGCTAAAGCTAGGCGCCTGGCTTTCTTCCTTATTCTGGACCTCAACAAATGTTGCGACTAATTGCTTGCCATCCTCCAGAGCAAAATTCCAAGTATACTGTATGTTTTGCTAAAATTGCATCCGCTGTTTGAAAAGAATGAGTGGTTGTACAAATATGCTATGGTTTAGCCTGGATGAGCAAAGAGTCAATGTGTGCATGTATGTCGTTGTAGAGGACAGAAACATCCACATTAGAGTCAGGTAAATGTCATTTATAATTATGAATGTGAACAATCATAACAGGCAAAACTGATCTGACCAAAAATTTTATATATTTGTATGTTATATAATTGTATGTATTTGAATTGCGCAATGTGATTTGTAACGTGAACGTCGCCAATGTAATATTTAATATACTGTAAACCTAGTAATTTTCATTAGTCTGTATTAATGCATGGAGGCTTAACTAGCTTTACTAAGCATTATTACATAATGTTAGCTACCTATTCATTTAGTCCAGTCAGTTAGTTTCCAGGCAACCAGAACATGCGACTGGGCAAGCACACTGGAGCTTTCACTTGCCCAGTGGGCAAGCTAATAAATGTATGCCTTATGTCCATGTCTAGAGAAGATGGAATCCTCATTCTACACTCATAGTATGCTACGTTCTCCAGCAGCAATGCTCAATGACCAATCACATTAAAAATCACTCCAAAATCTATTCATCATTGTTAGACACATCACTATTAAACAAAACCCATTTGCTTCAGGAAATAATTTAATAACACTTATGTATATTCATTGTCAGTTGTATTTAAATGTTTGAAACACAAGCAAATTACTACTAGCAAAAACTACATTGCAATCTATTTGGGATGGTTAGACAATGACTAATGCACTGGGTCAGGTGGCAAATGCCATTAGCGTGTGATATGAGTGCAGTTGGAGCGATATGGAGTGTCTGCTCGGGGACACACTGTAATCACTGGGAAAAATCTCTCAGTGCTCTGAATACTCACTCGACTTCTGCTTCAATTCACACACATGACTTGGTCATTACCAGAACAGTCTAACAGGACATAAAATTCTTATTGATAACTTGAGAATGAAATATAAATAAAAAATAGGGCTAGGAGTTAGAAATGGAATGAAAATAAAAACAGGAATAATGCAGTATGTAAAATTATGTAATTCCTGAGTTGCTTTGGATTTCATGAATTAATCACATGTAGTTTGTTATTTGGGTAGCGCCCAAAACTGTCTCTCTGTCCCGAGCCTTGAGATTTGATGTGACAGCCCTGCCTGAAGCGCCATGGGTAGGATTTGGAGATGTGTGAACGCTTTGGCCCTTACCAACAAAAAGTCATGCAGCTGATATGCTGCAGGATTAGTTGCCTAGCTACTGATCAAAGTTCAGCTTAGTGTGTAATTGCCCATATCACTTCCATACATATTTTCATCGTCGTTATAACCAAGCAGAAACATTTACTAGGTGTGAATGCATTGCATGAAAACTACAACCACTCACCAGCTAGTCTTGCTAAAATTCTATTAAGAATTTGGTGTCTAATTTTATTTTACTGAAACTTGTAGAGACATTAGTGGGCTGGAAGTTAAATATGTCACTACTCACTCACTCAGTCTCTATAGTGCCTATCCTGTACAGGGTTGCAGCAGGCCTGGAGCCTATCCCAGGGTACTGGGAGCACTGGGGGATACACTCACTGGGGTGGCAATTCACGGCAGGGTACAAGCTCACACACACTCTCACACTCGCTCACACTATGGCCGTTTTGGAAACACCAATTCACATAACACGCGTGTCTTTGGATTGTGTGAGGAAACCGGAGTAACCGGAGGAAACCCACAAAGCACGGGGAGAACATGCAAACCCCATGCACACAGACCCGAAGGCAGGACAACATGCTACTGTATGTATCTTCAGAAATCCTAAATTGTACATGATCTCCATTTTAAAGAAAAGAAGCTGTAAATGAATATGTATATTCACCAAGCGAACTATTACTTAAGTCAGTATTCTTCAGGGATATGATACATTTATGAGTTTAACTTCATAGGTTTTCTGGCAGCTGTAATGCATTTATTCACCTATTTGTTTTTGTCATGTAGGTCAGTAAGTGCTGACGCCTCAACAGATGCCTTCAAAAACAATATCACCCTCTTCACACGCATCTTGGACAGACTCCTGGATGGCTACGATAACCGACTCAGACCTGGGCTAGGAGGTGAGATTTTACACTTATTACTTATATGGCATGTATATGTCCAAATGCTGTGTCATTTTGCTATTAACAGTTCAGCACTTTAAAAAAAGGCTTTTAATTAAATTGACAAACTTCTTAACGTTCTCCTCAGCTCTACTTTCCATCAGCTTTTAAAGCTTGTGAATAATTTATGACCCTTTAAAGCTTAGATGCCCAGTGCTTTGTCAAGTGTTTCCTCAGCATAAAGAACACACTCGACCACTCCTGCACATTCTCAAAGACATTGTAGATGAAAAATACACTTCTAAAAGCACATTTGCCAACTTGTCATCCCAGCAACAACAACAACCAATAGATTCTAGGGTTTTCCTTTTGTCACTTGCATTCAGGAATGACATACTGTAAACAGTCAAGCCTTGGAAACGGTAGGCATTTTTCGAAGCTTTATAAAAATATGCAAACTGACACTGCCTACAGCAAGCAAAGTCTCCCTTACCATTTCACTCCTTTGCAAAAAGAATAAGCCCGCAGCCTATATTCATAATCAGTCTTTCATAACAGTTCAAGCCAAATAGAGACATGAGGAGTAAAACCTGGCAAAGAATTAGGCATAAACAAGTGCCAAAATCAATTTACTGCCTCAAAACCCTGTAAAATCCTCTTCAAGGGGGGGTATTTGTAGACTAGCCCACACATGTTCCAGTGCTGAAATGTACTGAAGAAACATCAATTCTTTTGCAGCCCAGAGTAGTGTGCATAACAGTTAGGAGGGTCCTAACAAAGAAGAGTATTTGCTACCGATGAAACTGTGCAACTGTTTCTTTGTTGTCGTCTACCCACTACGCTAACATACACAGGTGTGTCAAGTTCTGCGTAATTACATTTTTCATGACTTCATGTCACTGCACATTGTGTGTGATATACGTAACACTTTCTGTCATATTCAGAGTCGGTGTCATGCTGAATGATTGTTTTGGTTACTCAAGCACCACTCTTCGGTGACTTCATATAATCCACTGCTTCTCCAAATAATGTGCTGTTTGTTCCATAACATTATGGAATAAAAGTAGGTTTTCTGCCAGTTAAAATGACTCGTGATAACAGAACGATTAAATGACAAAACTGACATGATTTAACACAGGTATGCTATTGATTTCTCTTCACAAATAATTTTTTTATGATTTTTCAATTGTCTGAGTACCAGACTGTGTCAGTATGTTGCGGTGCTGCCTTATTTGCTTCCAAGCTGTCTTCCTGTCATATCTTAATGAAGTTGGATCTAATAAGCAATGATTATTAGCCAAGACTTGATTAACGAATTCAATAGGGATACAATCACAGTAATATACGTACATATATCTCTCATACCATACGCTATATCCTACAATTTCTCATTGTTTGGCATACAGTAGTAGTGTCATGATTAGCATTGCCACCTCACTTTTGAGTGCTCGCTGCTGAGCTCCTGTGTGGGTTTTCTTCAGTCTTATTTAGATTACTTCCTACCTTTTAAAAATCGTTGCATTATTTGGGTTGACTACAATAAATTGCACCTATGTGTGAATGATGGTTGCTTAGAGCCATGAGATGCACTTTTTCATTTTCAGTGTACAGTTGAATAATATGACAAAAATATTCTATAATTTCTGCAATACAGAATATATACACTCACCTAAAGGATTATTAGGAACACCATAATAATTGTTTGACCCCCTTTCGCCTTCAGAACTGCCTTAATTCTACGTGGCATTGATTCAACAAGGTGCTGAAAGCATTCTT
>JAQQZT010000002.1:18829388-18839691 GCA_030068275.1 Clarias platycephalus | reverse complement strand
ATGTGATTGGTTGATTAGATAATTGCATTAATGAGAAATTGAACAGGTGTTCCTAATAATCCTTTAGGTGAGTGTAGGTTTACTTGCAAGCTGCCAGCAATACAGAAGCGTTATGGTAAAAAATCTTAAGTTGTAAAAGGAAATAACAATAATACAATAAAAAACTTTTTTTTTTTTCATTTTTGTATTTAAATTCTTTAAAAAAAAACATAATTTTTTTACGTTTTACAATAAGCTACCTCCACTCAGTTTGTAAATACAAAACATTTATGCTATCTACTGTACTAGTACTGAGTAAAATAATATTGATAGCACATATTTTACTTGTCTAGTATTCAGTATATGCAGCTTAAGTATATAATCAGTACATATGCTTATGTACTGTACAAGTCCTTATACTGAAATCGTCTTTTTGGTGTATCTACTGAGTAGTTAATAATACCTTGTTTTCCTGAAGACAACCTAAAGAGACTTGATTTTTAACAGACAACCTTAGGGCTGGTCTGTGAGCCCACTGGGTGACATTTCGGACACAACATGCCCAAATGCTCTGTTTATTTTTTGCTCCGCTAGCAGGAATAGATCCAATAGGCCACACGCGCTTTAATGCAACACCCATGTATTGCTAGTTTGTTGACAAACCTTTATATCATAATACATATTTTGTGTCATAGAAATTATTTTGAGAATCATTTTTTTTAAAATTTTATATCGGCCACCTCGAAGTCATGGTATCGCATGAAAATATTGATATTGCATGATTTTATTTGAAAGACAGCATTAAATAGACAAAATTAAAGCAGAACACCTGAGAATTTTGAACACCTACGGGCTGCAGTGTAATAAGGAGTTTATTACAATGTAATCCAGTCATTTTATGGGAGCATGATTTCTGGGCAAACCTGGTAAATAGAAGGCAGAATTCGAGGACATTTCTCTACAACACATTACTAGACAAACACTCTAGAGCAGGGCTTCACAGAGTCTGGACTCCTGTCCTGATCTGGACTGCATGGCAGGTGAATCCAGACCCAGCCCACCAAAAAATAGGAATGCAATAATACAGTGTAATAAAGTGCATGTCATTAATTTATGTACACAATAGAGAGCGACACTGTCGCAAGACGGTCATGTGTTTTCCACGCTCATCTACACCGAGGCGAAATAAAACACCCAACTTTTTTGAATGTCACAAGTGCACCGCAGGTAATGTGTTCGTGATTACTTAGCAACAGCAGTGCCACAGGAGCGCAAACTCCAGAGTGCTTTGCAAAGAAGAAGAATGCGGCGTGTCTGGCATTTTACACGCATTGTTAGACGTGACATGTAAACGGCCACTTAGTGCACCATGTAACTTTTGCTACAAAATCATTTTGATATTACAGTGTCTTGTTATGTTGTCTGTTAAGCTCATGGCTCCGTTAATAGTTTTCTCCTGTACAGTAGTTAAATTTTTTTCTGAATTGAATGGCGCGGCACAGTGACTTAGTGGTTAGCACTGTCGCCTTGCGACATTGGCACCTTGTCCAGGGTGTACCCCGCCTTGTGCCCTAAGCCTCCTGGTATAGGCTCCAGGTCCCCGTAACCCTGAATACAGGATAAAGCGGTATAGAAGTGGTGAATGAGTGAGTAAATTTGCTTATCAGCAAATGGTTCCGGACCTTTGACCTTGGTCATTGGCTTGAGGCTTCATATTATCAAAGTTTACATTCTTCTAATTTATTTTAACCTGGATTGAGGTAAACTAAAGCATATCGACTGATATTAATCTAATCCTGTTGTCATGCAGGAGGTACATGAGCTACAGACAATTTGTTCCTGCCAAAATAATCACTCTTGTTTCATCTTATACAAACACTATGAGGGCTGACTATGGCTTTTCATTAAATTTTACATATCATTTTTAATGTTGTGACTCAATCTTGACTTCACTGTACATTACACAGTCAACAGTGTGAACAGTGACAAAATCTTTCATGACAAAATCTCCCACTATTATGACAGAAATATATCACTAGAATGTTGTGTGATTTTAGAGAATTCCAGGTGAATTCCTATTGCACTAAAACAACTGGCAATCATCTAATTTGTTGCCTAGTCTTTTGACAATCTTAAACTGTCCAATGTCCAATGAACCTGAACATGAACAAATAGAAATAAACATTGTAGACTGAAGTACTATATTCATATATCCAGAGATCATAAGTGAACACTCTCATGTAAATGTGATCTGAACACTATTCAAGGCTGAGTCTTTATCAGTAATATAGTATGACCTCAGCTCACATTCTATAGGTGAGTTTGCTGCTTCATAAATAATTTAAAGACTTACTGTATATACAATAGATCTATTGCACCAAAGCATCTCTGGCCCATTGAGGTATGGACTCCATAAGATCTCTGGAAATGTGCTGTGGTATCTGGCACCAAGATGTTAGCAGCAGATCCTTCCAAGTCCTATATCTTGTGAGGTTGGGCCTCGACTCGATCTGACTTGTTTGCAGTGTGGCAAGGCGATTAACCCTGCTGAGAGAGGCCACTGTCATTAGGGAATACCATTACCACAAAGGGATATACTTGATCTCCAGCCATGTTTAAGTGGTAAGAGTGCATCACACTGCCTGCACAAGCTTCCCTTCTTCCCACTAGTGTCATCTCAAAGCGTTGCAGATAGTCAGTATTAACTTTTTCAACATTCTGTGCTACAGTAGCTGTCCTGTGGGATCAGATCAGACAGGCTAACCATTGTTGCCCACGCACGTCAGTGCGCCTTGGGCACCATTGTCACAGGCTGTAATTTCTTGGACCACTTTTAATAGGTACAAACCACTGCATCCTGGGAACAACCTACAAGGTCTGCTGTTTTGAAAATGCCCTGACCGTGTATGCTCTGAGCAAATGCAGTTTGGCCTTTGTCACTCAGATCCAACCTATTTTCCTGCTTCCAACACATAATCTTGTGTGACTGTTCCCTCGCTGCCTGATATAGCCCATCCCTTTAAGGGTAACAAAATAATCCATTTTATTCACCTGACCTGTTAACAGTTTTATGTTTTGGCTGTTATTGATTTATAATATAACAATGCTTATGTGAATCTGTATTTTAAAGTGAAAATTCTCTGACCACATAAGAAATAACATGCAGGATCATTATCTATGCTTTGCTTTTTAAATGAAACCTTTCCCAAGACAGCTAAAGAGCTTTTTATCGACTGATTGATCAATGTGGGGCTGCAATGAAGAAGGATCCCAAAGCCCTAACGGAATCAATTATTCCTTTTTGCTAAACTGAAATCAACGCAATGCTTTTACAAAATCTTATATAGAGATTATGCTGAAATGCATTTTGCAAGTTCGCTATACCCCCGAATATATGCAGTATACAGTACAGTATAATGACATGCCATTGCAGTGTAACAAAATGACTCATGATGATGAAGAATAAAGAACATGAAGAACTTGTGACACACCAACCAGTAAGCTATGAATGAAAATAGAGCAACAATTCCACAAGGCATTAGCACATCTGATAATTTTAATTTTAAATATGCAATGTCATTGACTCAATCAGATGAAATTTCCTAGGAAAAGTACTTAGAAGCCTTCGCTGCCATGAATTAGCTGGCAACAGCGAAGACTGGTGAGGTAATAGATTGGCAAAATGAAGAAATAATAATGTCACCTTGCTTTTTATTGCTTGCTTTGTTTCCCCTACTATCAAGTCTTACATTTTAAAGACCGATTGTGCAGCGAGATTCAGTGTTCCTTCCTGACCATCATCCCAGCCACCTAAAAATTGTTCCATCCTCATTGAACCACACATCTTGCTATTGCTATCATAAGACTGTGCCTGATTAACTTTTGCACAGTTAATGATCAGCCAGAGGACATTTCTCTCTGTCTGGAGAAACAGTTTTATCGTCATCGCATTGAGGATTTAATACCATAATAAAGGACACATCCAGGTGCAGCATAAACAGATGATTATTATTTCGCCCTCGAGATATCATTGACTGTGTTGAAGGTGAGATTTTAGCCTTGTCCATGCTCCAGTGATCTTGAATTAAAGAAGAGCCACGTGATAACCCTCTTGCTGTTGTTGCTGAAATGTGGGTTATGGGATAACAAACCTGCTTGACTGCAGACGGAAACATTCCCCAATACAAACACACATGCATATACTGTACAGTAGTGAAATTTGCATCACATAATAAAAGATGTGAAATACTTTAAAGGCAGCCAGAGCTGAAATCTTACATATTCCTGTGTTTTATCTTGGTTATGTCAAATAAAAAAGCAGGTAGTGTTACAGTAACAGAGTTCCATTGTTCTTTTTCAACAAGAGAGAAAAAAAAACAGATGTCGGGAAAGCTGTGTTTTTGTATGTGAGAGAGAGAAAAAGAGAGAGAGGTAGCAATGAGAGTTGGAGGAAAAATAAATTGTGCAGCTTCCATGTCAACCTGTCAGAGTCTGCTGTCTGATAACTGCTGTCATCTGGAGAAAGCTGCTGAATATGTGAACACAACTCATCCATAAGAGAGCGACTCCAGACTAGAGGATTTCCCAGGAGGCAAGCCTCCATATGAACACATCCCATCTGGACAGATCCTCATTCAAGAATATGCTCCCTGAACTGTGGCCGTTTTCAAGTATGACCCAGCCACTTTACATTCAGACACACACACACACACACACACACACACACACACACACACACACACACACACACACACACACACACACATATCACCCTTGAAGGATAAACCAAATCTGTGACCCGTGGCAGGTGGAGGATATGGCTGGAGCTAATTTAGATGGAGACAAATAACATAGCTCAAATTGTTTCTGGTTACCAACATTAAGAAACGTAATAATGTTGGAAAATGGAATAACTGAAAAATGCACCAATTTTACAAGTGCATAAAATGTCTGTTTTGATTATGCTAGAAGTGAATGATGACGTTTTTATGGTACTGTATTGGATATTAATCCCATCCATAACTAAGCGGGTTCATGCTGCAGCAAGATTGAACTGTCCATACCAAATAATGTAGTTGCATGTAACATTTATGCAGTTATCAAATCAGGTATTCATAGAATCATCGAGAGACAAGGAGGAAAACTGTGTTATTTGATCGTAGTATGATTGTTCTTGCCCATGGACTGGTTTGAGTATTTCAGAAACCACTGATCTCCTGGGATTTTCACACAGAACAGTCTCCAAAGTTCTAACAGAATGGTGTGAAAAACAAAGAGTATTCTGTGCACAGAGGATTGCTTTAAAACACCTTGAAGATCATAGGAGGCCGGTCTAAACTTATAAGAAGTATATGGTAATTTTAATACGCAATGGTTAGAATCATTGTGAGCAGAAAAGCATCTCAGAACAAACATAGATCTTGATGTGCTATAAGAGTAGAAGACCACATCAGGTTCCAGTCCTTTCAGACAAGAAGAAGAATTTTAGAATATCATGGGTGCATAATGTACCCTGTCCAAGGTGTATTTCGTCTCCTATCCCATTAAGTCTCCTGGGATAGGCTCCAGGTCATTTATTAGGGAATTGCTATTTAATCAGGAAGCTGATCACCTGAACATCCATGCAACTATCCAATCAGACAATCAGGAAGAAGCAACAGCTCCACAGACCCTTCACAAAAATTACATCTACAGTAAGTTAGTGCACAAATCTAGTCACTTTTATATAGTGCTTTCTATTATAAGATTAAAATCAACCAAATATAAGGTTACTGAAAATATTTCTATACATATTTTACTCATTCAAAAAATTTTAATTGTCGTGACATTTTGGAATATAATTGCCCTGATATTATACATATTCACTGCAACCACAGGGGGGCACAATCCTGTTTCTTCTTGTGCCAGTCCTAAGTCTGGATAAATGCAGAGGGTTGTGGCAGGAAGGGCATCCAACGGTAAATCAAATGATGCGAATCATTAACAGGACTTCAATACCGGATTGGTCGTGGCCCGGGTTAACAGTGATCGCCACTGGTGCTGGTGACCTACAGGGTGCTGGTGGAAATTGGGTTACAGTTGGTCGAAGAAGGAGAGGAGGAATCCGTGTTCATAGGCAGAGAGAGAAGAGGAAAGACAAGAGTTTGGGAGCGACAGTAGGGACTTTGAATGTTGAGACTATGGCAGGGAAGGCAAGAGAGTTGTTTTACAGTACATGATGCAGAGAAGGAACGTGGATATACTGTGTGTCCAGGAGACCAGGTGGAAAGGTAGCAAGACTAGAAGCTTAGGAGCAAGGTTCAAGTTGTTTTACCATGGTGTGGGTAGGAAAAGAAATGGAGTTATCCTGAAAGAGGAGTTTGTAAGGAATGTTCTGGAGGTGAAAAGAGTATCTAATAGGTTGAGAAGTCTAAAGCTAGAAATTGATGGTGTGATGTGCAGTGTTGTTAGTGGTTATGCCCCACAGGTAGGATGTGAGTTAGAAGAAACGGAGAAATTCTGGAGTGAGTTCGATGAAGTGATGCAGAGCATCCCCAGAGGTGGGAGAGTGGTGATTGGTGCAGACATGTTGGGCAAGTTTAGTTTTCAAGACAGTAACGTAGAAGGACAGATGGTGGTGGACGTTGCAAAGAGGATGGAAATGGCAGTAGTAAATACTTTCTTCCAGAAGAGGCAGGAACATAGGGTGACATATACTGTAAGAGTGGAGGCAGAAGCACTCAGGTGGACTGCATCTTGTGTCGACGTTGTAATCTGAGGGAGATCAGTGACTGCAAAGTATTGGTAGGGGAGAGTGTAGCCAGACAACACAGGGTGGTAGTGTATAAATTCACCCTGGTGGTGAGGAAGGTGAAGAAGACAGAGCAGATGAGCAAGTGGTGGAAGTTGAAAAAGGAAGAGTGTTGTATAGGAAGGAAGGAATTCAGTATATATCCATGATTTCGCATGATTGCACTTCTGCAACCAGATTATATGAATGAATATTTACATGATTAAGCAGGTGTAAAGCATATTTTACATTAGATTAGATTCAAATTTATTGTCATTGTACAGGTCCAAAGCCAAGGAAAGGCATATATCTTTCTCATCAAAAGTTTATAAGTTAGCTATTTACAAATAACAATGTATAACAATAAATTACAATGGTAAATGAGAGTATGGGTCCATACGTATGTATAGGGGTGAGAATGATTCATGTACAGAAGGAGCAAATGGTAATAAGCATATTGTACAATGTAATTTTTATCATAGGTATACCTCAACGACTGTATGAGAGACAAAACACAAAGTTCTATTTTGGTTTCATCTGACCTTATGACATTCTCCCAATCTTCTTCTGGATCATCCAAATGGTCTCTAGCGGACCTGGACATGCACTGGCTTACGCAGGAGGACACGTCTGGCACTGCAGGATTTGAGTCCCTGGTGGCGCAGTGTGGTTCTGGGATTTTTGCTCACAGTTCTTGTGATCTTTTTGACCCCACGGAGTGAGATCTTGCATCGAGCGCCAGATTGAGGGAGATTATCAGTGGTCTTATATGTCTTATATGTGTTCTATTTTCTAATAATTGCTCCCACATTTCTTCACGCCAAGCTGCTTACCTATTGCAGATTCAGTCTTCCCAGCCTGGTGCATGTCCACAATTTTGTTTCTGATGTCCTTTGACAGTTCTTTGGTCTTGGCAATAGTGGAGTTTGGAGTGTGACTGTTTGAAGTTGCTTGTTTGTAGGTGACCAAATACTTAATTTCCACCAAATAAATTTGCACAATTGGTGGTTGACTAAATACTCTTTGCCCCACTGTATATATATATATACTATATACTGTATAACTGTGCAAACATTGTGCAGTGTCAAAAACATGCTCAATATGATATACATACTGTATGTACTTATATGAATGTCTGTATTATACAGTATATACAGAATAAATATGAGTAAAATATACAGTAGTGCAGTGATGAACATAAATTATGGATTGTGTAAAGATGCATAGTAGCAGTGGAGTATAGACTGAAGATGAAATTGCAGTAGTGTAATGGTTAACATTCTACGTTTAGTTGTTCAGTCCAGTAACAGCCGCAGGGGAAAAAATATTTTCCAGTCTGTTTGTGCGGGAACTGAGTCACCTGTAGCACCTGCCCAATGGGAGAAGGGCGAATTATCCATCATTGGGGTGAGAGGATTGCTTCACAGAATGATAGATTCATTCTGATAATGAATCTCGTCCTTTGCAGACTGTGTTTTAGTAAATGTTCATGATTAAATGTATAAAGCATAATCGTCCTATATTACATTAGTTTTTTTTTTTTAAATAGTCCAGTTAAAAGGTTGGTAACACCTTCTAATTCAATGTGTCTTGTTTTTCTGATATTTTTTCTACATTCTAGAACAATACTGTAGAATGTAGAAAGACCATGCATATTTATGTATATATAAATTCATTCCCACTT
This sequence comes from Clarias platycephalus, assembly GCA_030068275.1. Classification (NCBI taxonomy): domain Eukaryota; kingdom Metazoa; phylum Chordata; class Actinopteri; order Siluriformes; family Clariidae; genus Clarias; species Clarias platycephalus. The sequence continues at coordinate 18,831,259 of JAQQZT010000002.1, read as the reverse complement.
ACTTGTTGAATGTGTGCATTTGTGACCCAGTGTAATGTTTACAATTAACAAAAGGAGAGGGAGACACAGAGTCATTGAGATTCTCCAGGTATGATTTGACTTTGGTCTCTCCAGCAGTGTTCTATGATTTAATTTGTGCATTTTTAAGCTTTTTAATGAAAAAAGCATAATGAGAGTCGGAGCACAGAGGGAAAAACATCAAGTCAAAGCTAAGTCTTTGAAAGCAACATTCTTTCCTCCCTCTGAGATGAATTAACCAACCTACATTACATCTCTATTAAAAAAACAGAACATCATCCTGAGACTCTAGATGCACATCACATGGCAATTTTAAACACTAAATTATGCCAACCCAGGACACCTTCTTTTAATTTAAGCATATGTGTGAATCATTCATAATACTATTGATTTTTTGTGTTTATTTTTTTGTGCATACTGTATAAAAGGGCAGGTAATCTCTGTTTTTGTTGTGGAGAAGATGCTAACTGATGGTTAAAATACTTAGATAGATACTTAGATAGATATCTATGATGGCATCATGGTGGCTTACTGGTTAGCACTGTCGTCTTGTACCTCCAGGTTCCAGGTTGAAACCTGGTTTGATTCCAGGGGTCTGTTTTCAGGGTCTTTGGCGTTCCCAAAATTGCCAGTAGTGTGTGCGTGTGCCCTGCAATAGATTGGCACCCCGTAACGTGTGTACGCCGCCTTGTGGCCTAAAGCTCCTGGGATAGGCTCCAGGCCCCCTGCGACAGTGTATACAGGATAAAGTGGTATACAGGATAAAGATGATGCGAGAGTTAGTGAGATATTCATCATCTTTGACAAACATGAATAATCAAATAAATACATTCTATTATCTACAGTTCACGCAGAATACAGTACTGCATTTTTTAAATGTATGGTCTTTGACTGAGGACTCTGAGGTCTTTGTAAAAGCTTGTTGTTTTGCATTAATGAGCAACACTTAACAATCCGCATCTAACCCTGAGCAGCCACCACAGAGAGAATGAAAAGCCTTTCTGACTCAACCAGGCATAAACACAAGCAAGGGCGAGCAGAAAGCCAGACATAAAGACGAAAGAGAAATGTCTATTTAATGACATTCACCAAAATAGAAGGAAAGCAGCAAAAGGGTCTTTCAGCAGCAGATACACAACACAGAGGCAGAAAAGACAGCACTGAGGTGTATTCACAAGTACTCCAAGACATCTTTTCATTTCACATGGGAGTATAGTCAGGGTGATGGCAGAATATAAACACAAGGTAACAAACATGCTTATAGAATTTTCTCTATATTCGTTCAAACAGCATAAAGAAGTGTTTTAAGCTTGCTAAAAAAAGATGTGCTTTTTAGAATTTTGTAAACAGCACATGAAAACTGCATTATTATTTATTTATTTAATTTCGCCTCTTCCCCCTTTGTTCCAGATCGGGTCACCACAGTGAAGACTGATATCTATGTCACCAGTTTTGGGCCTGTTTCAGACACTGATATGGTGAGTGCACTGTTCTTAATATTTATTAAGCAACAAATTAGCCACCATATGTATGAAAAACATACTAAAACAAACAGCATAAATCTCATACATATGGCTACCAGAAAGGCCATACAGTGATGTTATAAAAACAGGAGTGGGAATGCTTTTTATTTGCAATACCCTAATCCCATTATCTGTATCTGTATTTTTTCAAGTAAGTTAACTACCTTTGGAGCAATAAAACATAGACAGCATAACAACTCTTAATAACAAAGTATCAAACTAGGGCTGGGCAATAAAACGATAACGATATGTATCGCGATAGACACGTGATCGATATCAATAAAAAATGTGTTCGATAGAACGTTCAATATTTTTTATTCTTTGTCGGAA
>JAQQZT010000002.1:18804717-18815558 GCA_030068275.1 Clarias platycephalus | reverse complement strand
TGACTTACTGACAATACCAGCTTTTTATACCCACAGAATGTTGAAATTGATGCCACATTGAAAAAGGTTGTCTTTTGCGATTGGCCCCAATATAAGGCACACAATGAGACCATTACATGGAAAACACAAAATGAGGTGTGTCTATCACCCCAATATAATTGCCTCCCTATCCCAAAAATATCTGAAGGAAAGAAACACCATATGTATGACGTCCACCAAGTCTCTCACAATATCCCTAACATATTGTGAGTAGTGTATATAAATAAATAATAACATCCGTACTAGTACTCGTACTGTAGCTCTACTACTTATGCACATACCATGTTTCATTAAAATTATCCTAGTATTTATTACTTGCCCAAAATAATTTTTTCTATTCAAAGATGCTTAAAATTATCCCAGTTACATGAAAACCATTCAAACTGTCAAGACTGTCTCCACAACTTTGCACAGATTGACATTTAATCTCTAATTGACTGTGTCTTTCCTAGCACATTAGTAATAGAAAACTTCCTTGTAATAGAATGGAATAAAAAAAGTAGCCTATGTCCACTTTGTCTCATATTTTTATGATCTCATCTTGCACTATAATTTAACAATTAAGCAGTTATTTAAAATTGGACATCTTAAATACTGTTTTCATTTAAGACTAAGTTATATAAGGAATAAATTGAAAGCATTTTTTGATGATCCAAAAATAATCTTATCAATGCCTCACAAACCGTGATCAGATCCAAACTGTAAGTTTTGTGATCAGTTAAACCCCTAAACTGTTGAAACTATAGCTCGTCTCTCTGTCCTCATTTAAAAGTCAAGGCCATTATTCAGCATCCAATACTGTATGCCACCTACAAGTGTGCCCTCTTGTAGATATGTGAGCTTTGCATAAATATTATGGCAAACGAACATTATTGGTTAATACATAAGGTAAATTCTTAACAGCAATTAATCAATTATTCATTAATAATTGAAAACACTTGTTTATACTTACAATTAATGTTATGGAATGTTGTTGATAGGTTTACTTACACTGTGGCAGCTGAAAGCAGTTTTTTTTTTAACCTGAAGTTAATATGATTAAAAATGCAGCTTGTAATATTATTGAGAAACCAGAAAGTGTAAAAATTTTCTGTACTAATAATCTTCATGTGTTGAATAACTTCTTGATAATACTGACAATGGAAACTCTTTCCATAAACATTTGACAGATGGCTACTTACAGAGGGGGAAAAATCATATGAGTTATTGTAATTGTATTTATTAGATACAACATGTATTTATATCCAGTAATAAACACTTTATATACGTAATCAATTCTGCAAATACATTTGCCATACCTGTTCCTGTGATTAAGCTGTTACTATAGAAATAAGAGCATTAAAATAAACGTATAACTTACATTACAGCCAGAACTACTGTCAAAGCTGCTCTGTTTAAGAAAAAAAAAAAACTAGGTTTAATCTAAAATTAACCAACACCACTTCATCCAATTGCTGCTACTTAAGTGTCGTATTTTTGTACGGATTTTAATGTAAAGCTAGCAAAAATTAAAAAAAGAATAATAATAAATCTTTCCACATTTAGAGAGCTGTATAAATGCTCTTTGTCTTTCTGAGGGCAGTATAGTAGAACTGTCTTTGTTAATATAATGTGGCTGACCTTTTCAAAGAGAATGTTTTTCACAACAAGATATTAGCAGTTAATGTCTTTTACAGAGAGAGTCTTAACATGGAAAAAAAACACAACAATGAATCATGCTTTATTTAGCTCATGCTTGAGAATAAGTGTTCTTTATATATTGCCATCATATGTGTTTTTTTTATGAATGGCACTTGGTGCCTTATACTTTATTTTTTTTCACCTATTTTTTTCACTAATAATAATAGCATGCATTTCTATATTCATGCCTTGTATTCACACTAAGCATATACAGTATGTTGATGTTTCTCACAGGTTGACAGTGCATGCTGAGTGTCCAATGCACCTTGAGGATTTTCCCATGGATTTTCATTCCTGTCCTCTCAAATTTGGCAGCTGTGAGTTCAACCCTCTTCCCTATTGATCAGCATGTCTGGAAAGCTTTTTTAAAGAGATAAAAATATTATTGTTTATTTTAGAGTTATTATAGTATTATCTGATTACTGAGGTAATGAATATTTGTGACTTACATTCTATAGACGCATATACAACCACAGAGGTGACATACACCTGGACAAAAAATGCCTCAAACTCAGTGGTGGTGGAGGGGGAGAGCTCCCGATTAAACCAGTATGACTTATTGGGACAGACTGTCGGAAATGAGACAATTAAATCCAGTACTGGTGAGTGCATATACTTCAACAAGCATCACTTTGCTACTCGTGCCTTTTTGGGTTTGCTATTTTTCCTTCTTCTATTATAATGAACATACAGTACAGTAAGTATAAATATAATTTGCATCAGATGGTTGTTGGAGCAAATACCACATTTCATTTTCTCTTTTGCAAATTTTATACTGCCTGCTCTGGACTTAACTGAGCAACACAGCCAGAAACACTTACATTTATTTTTTTACCACCCACTTCACCTCTACATCCCTTTTTTTTCTTGTTCTCGATGTATTCATGCTGTGGCCTGCGGCGCCGCTTTTCGCTCGTTGCCATTTGGCGGTTCAGTAAAGCGAACAAAAATGGCACAGGGTGTAGCGGCAAAACCCTTGACAAGACATTCTACTTCTGCTGAGCACAGAAAACCCCCAGTACATCACCTCGCTGGATTTAGAGACAAGCATGGCTGGCATTCCACAGGAGAAAAACAACATTCTGTCTCTCGTTGTGATTCCTCTCTCTGTCTGTCTGCTTGTGCATGTCATTGCTTCTCTAGTTTCTCCCTTCACTACTTCACTTCATCTGAGCCAGCAGCTGTATAGACATCAGGGAGGGAAACGCCTACACCTGTCTATATCTGTCTGCCTCCGACGAAGTCTGTTAAATTGTGAGAGGTATGGAAAACAGGCTGGAGGAAAACAAACAGGATTCATCCCATGCATCCGGATTGCATAGAATGAAACTAAAAGCAGAAATGTGCTTCCTTTGTGGGTGCTTCTAAAATGGCAATATAGTATATTAAATACAAGAGATCCATCTTAGCAATAACACTGCTTTGCTAAGCTTATGAGGTTTATTCGTCTACGTTGCGGTGTAAATTTGAAAGGGTTATAAATCAATTACCCTCTCATTTAAATAAACTGTGCAACACCATGAACAAATGCTTTAAGTGATTTAGAAACAGAAACACTGCATAAGCTTGTGTCTTATGTGTCTAGCGGTGGCAAATCGATCCTGTCACTGACTGAACCTTACTCTGTAGTCACCCTGGAGCCTCCTGGCGCTCCCAAACATACACTCAATTACAGACATCTTCTTCTAAAATGCATCACGTGTTTGCCTCCAGCTAGACAAGGTCATATAAAGGTCATCCTGCTCCTACATTCAGTCCCTTTTATTATCATCTGATCGTCCAGCTCCACACTGTGCGAATTCAGTTAGTCAAGCTGTTGTGTTGAAGATGAGTGAAGCCACTCTATGGACAAAATTTCCAGCAGCACTGCTCAAACGTCCTCAAGGGACAGTTTCTTTAAAGACTATTCATTTAGAAAAAAAAAAGGCATGCTGTGAGCAGCCAGAATATGCACATATTATTACAGCGCATGGATATAAGACTTTAGGAAAAAAGAATGTAAATGCAATTCTAGTCTAAGGCTTTCTCTGTGGGTAAGATGGGTAATCTAGTGATTGCATAGCGTTAAAGTAATAATTTATTATGAAAGCGTTAGCATAAAGTCTAAGAATATTGTACTAAGCAGAGTGTTTTTTAATGGCAGTTTATTCATGAATGTTTATATTTGCTTGAAATTATACTCTATCATTTCAATTATATTTAAATAATGAAGATGCTTCTTTTTTGTATTATTTAAAGTCTTTCTTAAAATGCACAATGTTATGACAGAATTCCCGTCGCACTTGTTTTCAGTGTGTTTGGGGCTCCATGATCATGCTGAAACCCACAGGACAAAAAAATCTGCAGACAGGCATCACTGTTTTTATCTTTGACATATTACCGTCTCAATTTAATAATGAAAAATCTTGATTCATCGTCCCATGTAATTTGTTATCTCTGATTGCCACTCCATGCTTTATGGCCTTTGGTTAATGAGAGTATCTATTTTGCTTTGCCTGTCTACAAAATCTCTTTCTCAGCAATATTGTGCCCTAGAACACCACTGAAGAGCACTTCTCACAGCTCAACATTTATTGCCAGACTACTCTGCAAGATGCTGAGCAATTATTTGAATGTTTTTTTTTTTCTTCTCAGAAGGTGACCTTTAAAATGTTGTTGAATCTTTAAGAGCATTTTTTTCATTATTAAACCTCCTCTTGAGGCGTTAATGCTTTTATAATTGCTATTCAGTAAACCTGTGTATGTGCTACTTATCTACTCATGTAGCATGTCTGCTTGATCTACTGTAGTCACTGTCTGGTTTAGGATAAATTTATGAAATTAAGCTTTTATTTAAGAGCCAAATCAAATTTTTAGGAGACAACATGTAAACCTTTTCATAACAAAACCAGATGAATTCTTGCAATGTAAATTCACTGTGGACAGATCACAGTGCACACGATAGTAGCTGTGTTCAAAAACCAGACCAAATGTGTAACATTCACGACTGTATGACAGTTGAAATATTTTATGTTCACAAGCGTTATTGTTATTGAATGCAACCCATATTGAATCAGTACTCTCGTGCTGGGCAGGCAGAGGCAGTAGAGGAGAACGTCTACAACAGGATTAAAGATTGCATCCTATTTTTTTTTTTAAGGCTGACAGTCACCAGTGGTTGCTGTCTGGATAAAACTTGTTGCAAAATAAAAGCATTAGGTGCACTAGCAACCATTTCAGTCACCCCTGTCTATTGTTCTGGTCTTCCGACAAAAAAAAAAAAAAGTGCCTGGGCTATGGATTTCCCAGGAACATCTTCTCCAGTCACAGGTTCAGCTAATTTAAAGTTGGCTCTTGATGGCACCACTAACTCTTTATGCCATCTTTATCCAGATACTTTATCCAGTCAACTTTCCAGACAAGGTTCCTGAACTTTAAATCACATAAGAAGAATGTTTTTTGGGAAAACGCTACCCTGAACTATATGATTGATTTGAAATTATTTAGAATAATCTTGTCAAAGGTTCAGCCGTGAATAATTTAGATAATGAATAATCCATGGTCACTAGTATTGATTGATTGATTGATTGATTGCAATAGTTAATGCAATTTATATAAAAAGTTTTACATGTTCAGACTTGTTCAGATATTGATAAAGTGGGTCATAAAGGGATTTTGATGCTAAGTATCAGGAATTACTGTGTAGTTACAGAGCCAGACAGAATAAAAGTAATCACCTGTGGACGCTTTTAGTTTGCATGTTTTACTGTGGCTCATGTATTCAAATTGCAGTATTGCAGTATTGAGTAATGTGAGTTGTGTGATAAAAACTTATATTCTATTAGCTTTGAATTGGAGGAAATGGAGAAGATGTTATTACATATATTGCCAGCCAGACTGGTGGTCAGCAGTTCATTCATCTATTGGCAGTGATTTGTGTATTGTATAGCTTGTACATAATATAAATTGTAATTTTTGTGTAACATTTTGTATGTGGTTTGAGGGAGTATTCATTTTCTAGAAAGGTATTTACGGAGGTTTCTGATAATGATATCTGTCTTTTTAGCTTGTTTCAGTTGGTTATATAGAACCTGACAGTAATCTGACTTCATGCTGTAAAGCTTAAAAGGTTTAGTGTTAATACAAATATGGGATTATTCCACAATGTGGTAATATCATGTGGGGGGAAAACTGTGATTAGTTTGTTTTCCATTAGGCAGTTATCGAAGCAATAATAGTCTTATAATTATGACACTTATCCTTTTTTATTATGATTGTTTGGTCTGTAGACAGAATGCCTCTGATGGCCATTCTTTAATTAAAATTGTCCTCAATTTCTAATCATCCAGTCCTGAATATAAACTAACTGTTTTAGATGAAAGCTGTTAAGGTTTCCAGAGAGTGGATAGATTGATTTTAGGTTATGTTTTTTCGATAAAATGTGGTAAAGGCTTTGTCCAGAAATGAGAATGAACCAAAGGATGAAGTAATAAGAGTCATGTAATTTTGACTGTGGATATTACAGTTTTTCTCAGTTGCTTTGGAGCATTTCTCAAATGATCCTAACTGCAATCATCCCCGGGATAGGCTGATAGGCTCCGGGCCTCCTGTGACCCTCGACAGGATAGTAGAGATATTGTCTTTCTCCTGATGTCCCTACTGATGTTCCTGTTTGCTGTACCACAGATTCTCTTACACTTCACAATACAGCACTGAAAAGTTATTTCTGAGTATGTTATTCATCCCCTGCAGACATCTGCTGTGACGTCCTTACATCCATCCATGGCAGCCCGGTCTTTTAGAGAACTGGTTGATCATTCGTTGATCTAATGCTTTAAACTATTCCCTCCATTGGTGATTGCAAGCATCAATTGAGGACATATTCATAGAAATAAAAAAGTCTAACAAAAATGTCTAAAAGAAATTGACAGCTATTTCAACCATTTTGCATGCAATGACATGAATACAATACAATTAATACAATGAATTAGTGCTTTCAGGTTTAAAAAATATTTGATGGATTGTTTTGCGCAACTAAAAGTCCAGGTGTTGAATTGTGTTTGGGACATGATTTTAGCTGGAATTTGTCCTGTTGATGGAGTGGCCATACACGTTGATGTTATTGTTAATCAGATTATAAACTGATAGAAGTTTCAATGAGTTCATTTGCAATATATAATAATAAGATGGTATTGATGGTATGACTTTGAACGCCTGAAACTTTTTTACATTACCTGATGACAGTGATTACCAAATTATCTAGTATGTTTATAGCCATTTTATGAAAAATTATCCAAAAGCATAAAAAAGTCAGAGGGAAAGTTAAAGTGAAAGACCTACGCAATACTAACAAATGCTTTCTAAGCTTCTGCGATCAATGATGAGTTATTTCTGTACCAGTGCATTAAGTTTGCAACTGTCTGAGTAACACATTTTCACTATTAAATCTGCCTATAAGTGAATAACTCAATTCTGAATAACAGTCATAAAGAAAAATTATAAACATTTATTGAGGTATTTGAAGACTGGCAAGATTAAATTAAAACAAAACTAAATTGACTGATTTTCCTCACACCAGAATCAAATAAACTCAAAATACAAATAAGTACAGACAGTTGAATTAGAAAAGTCATTCTGTAAGAACAGTTTGAGCAAACTGAGCTAATCAGGTCTGGCACTGTGTACTAGAGGACTCAGAACAGCTTCCACTTAGATAATTGTTCTGGCCTGGAAAGATGACTACAGCAACCATAAAAAATGCATGCCTTCTGTAAGTCACGTGTGTGTGTGTGTTCTGTATTTCCCCTATCATATTTATCTCTGTCTTCTCATTGTCAGATATATGAATTGTTTTTGGTCGCTCATGATTATATCAAAAGCAACTAAAATTTGTATTATAGTTTTATGAAAAATCCTCTCCTTATTGTCACAGTGCCACCCCATTCAGTGATGACACATCTGCATTTCAATCATCGATTGCCATGGTGATGGCATCTTGCAAGGTGGGGGGTGGGGGAGTGGGATGAATGTGCTCATTAGTAGCAATTAGGAAGGCAGATATTTGTTCTTGTGTACATCATAAGTGAAAGTTAAATGAAGAAACTACTGTTTGAGCACATGGACTGTGGAAATGACACGTGTCATCTAAGAGAGACAAAAGAAAATGTCTGAAATTTGGAATGATTTAAAAAGAAGAAGCAGTTGGGCAAAATTCTTTTATATTGATGTTACAGTCACAATAAAGTGCCACAAATAAAGAAAGGATTCAGGTGAAAATCATGTGCAACTCTCTGAAATGTAAATTCAGTCAAATCCATTGTTTTGTTTTGTAGTCGTTTTTGTGCATACACGTAAGACAAGAATGAATGATATAAAGCAGGTACAGTAAATGCAGGCCAATAATGTCCTAGGTTCAGATTGAAAAACACTCAAGGAGTGAACATGACAGACAGGAATGATAAACAGAGGGAAGGAGGGAGAAAATTTGCATACACGGAGGCCTAGATGCTGCTGTCTCTGGCGCATACAAATCTGTTTCCACATAAACTCTTCTGTTTCAGGCTCATTCTCCCCTCCCCATGCACAGTTACAGACGTCTAGTGGTGCGGAAAGTGGCGGTTCTTCACGACTTCATCACGGTTAAAATACACACGCCGTTTCCCATCCCTCATACACACTGCTGTCATCTGTGACCATGTTTTCATTCCTGTATCATAATTGCAACCGTCATGCCAGAAGGATTTAATGCTTTCAGCTGAAGTCTCTACAGACACACACATGCATTATGTTGGTTCCTTAACATGGTGCATAAAATAGCAAAAATAAGCATTTTATTGATTTGTCTTAGGATTTCATTTTAAATTAATTAAAGCATTCAACATTGTAAAAGACAATCAGGGGAGCATTATAATCTCACTGTTTGTGATCCATTCAGATTCTACAGATTTATCTGTATATTAGAATGAAACAGATTTTTTAAATGGCTAATTAATCATTAGCTCATTAGACAGAAAGAGAGCGAGATGTTTTCGTGAGAGGGGGAGAGCCCATGAAAAACACTGCTAGCTGGTGTGTGTATTTATTAAACCGTCATAGCCTCTTAAGATCCGTGCACTGTGTACAGGTTGTAGGTTTGTCTGGAAAATATTTTACACCTGACTTAAAATTGAACCTCAACATTTACCCCAGGAAGCACAAGAAAATGCATATACAGTGTACATACTGTATGAATATATTCAGTGTGCCATTTGAAATCACAGTCTATTACTTTCACTTATGCATAAGAAGCAGTTTGTTCTCCTTTTATAACAACATTTAGAGAGACACAGTAAATTTAATTTAAATCATAGACAGAAACACAATGCACTGAGACTAAAGGATTTTATTTGGGTTAAAATCCTCAGTGTAGAGTAAAGAACGAAATGTAGAGCAAGGATGCTGACAAAAGAAAGGAAAAATAGTGTACGGTAAAATCTCTCTGCAGGCTCTCAGAAGGAGTTCCCTCATTGATGGGTGACAGAATCAAGGTATCCTCCATCACGTCCAGAATCCAGATAGCTTTCGCCATTCTGTTGCCATGGGCAACACATATCTCTCTCTCTCTCTCTCTCTCTCTCTCTCTCTCTCTCAGTCAGCTTTGTTGACAGTTTTCCATGAGGGATCCTGTGTTCCAAGGCTGGTAACCTGCCATGTGTCTGTAGTTCTGCATACTAATTAGTCTTTTAAGGTATAACAATATACAGTCAAACCCCAGACAGTGTGAAGCTGATCATTCATCATAACTGATCAAAAGATCATTATTTGATTATTCCTAGATTGGCAATGATGGAGGAAAGCATCAGACCTGATCATTAAACATCTGGTCAAAACTCCAGTCCTTTCCTTTAGACTTCTAGTATGGAGGTTAAATAGGCTTAAACCATGCAGTATGTTTATGATGCATTACTTCCTCTCTCACACTTTCTTTTTTCAATTTGCAGGCGAGTACACAGTGATGACAGCTCACTTTCATCTTAAGAGAAAGATTGGATATTTTGTGATTCAGACATACCTCCCGTGCATCATGACAGTCATCCTCTCACAGGTCTCCTTTTGGCTCAATCGTGAGTCCGTGCCTGCCAGAACTGTGTTTGGTGAGTATTGTAATGAGTAAACTTCCTGTCCATTCTAATGACATTATACATTGGAACATGTGATGATGGTATGTATGGAGAATATACAGTAGTATTAGTTTTACATCCTTAATGGGCAAAAACTGTCTTGGTAAATGTAGGTCTGAGCACTAAAGCGAAAGGCGATTCTGCGTTATCCAAACTACATGTTGACTTTCAATTTCCTGTAATGCTAGATCAATCTGTCGCTCCATTTCAAAGCAATGTTTTGTGCATTTAAAACATGAACAACAATCCAGTTCATGAAAAATACATTTTTACAAGTAAAGCTTTCAATATGATGCAATGTATCATGTATGTTTTAATACAGTGCGTCATGTGAAATAATAAAATGGAATAAAATCTAATACAGAGCAAAATATATATTTCTTGTAAATATTTTATAATTGTTTTAGAAAGAGTACAAAGCGATTATACAGTGGTGGCATCATGCTTGGAATCCTATTCATTATAGATCACATATCTTAACAAATTGTATCATACTGTAGATAAATTTTGGGCAGGTTTTAAAAAGTCTATATTTTTAAAACCGGCAGTTTCTTGGTGAAGCTTGATCTCAGAAAAAACACAAGAATTTATCATAGAACCTATTTAAGGATATGTGCATTGCTCATGATTGTAATCTTCTACATTTCACTGGCTGACAGTTGACATTGTTGTGGAATCCCTTTTTGAGTGGTCCTAGTCCTCCATTTTTGATCAGCACTACTCTTGTCTTGGCGTCCCACATTTTGCTGATCTCAACATCCAGATTTTGGTATTTGCAATCTCCTTGAGCCTGATGTTCGCTTCATCTAAAATGTCAATGTACTGTATGTCAGCAGTAGGGTTGGGTATCGTTTGAGTTTTTTTTCGATACTGGTGCCTGAACCAATACTTTACAAAAGTCACAAAATTATGGTGGATGACTCAAAAAAAAAATTTTATTGAACAAAAAATGTAATGCTTAAAATTGAACAATATATTAAAAGT
>JAQQZT010000002.1:18745663-18757941 GCA_030068275.1 Clarias platycephalus | reverse complement strand
TCGAGCCTTGCCGGGAATCGAACCCGGACCCTGGAGGTGCAAGGCGACAGTGCTAACCACTACACCACCGTGCCGCCGTACTTTTTAAATTAGTAAGGAGAAAATGTAGACGCAAACCAACCCCAACCTGTCCACTTCGAAGAGAGAGGAAAGAAGCTAAACCTTGTCTATACACCATGTCCGTGAATTATTATACTATTATATTATTTGCACTACCAGTTCACAGCAGTTGTTGACTAAAAAGACACCTCGTTCGATTTAGTAACATCTCCAATCGTAGCTTAGTTCATGATTAATTAGGCAATATTCATGCATATTTTAGTTGATAGTGGCACTAGAGGAACTCACATTTTGTGGTGACATCAATAAATAACCTCAACAGGAATTACAGTGGAGTACATTACTCGATGCCCTTTGAGTTTGACATAAAACTCGAAAAGAATCACTGTCCTAGCTCTATACTTCACGCATTTTCCTTCCACCCACCAAAGGTTTTCAATCATTCCCAGATTCACTAGAGAGACCAGCAATCTGATGCTACCTGATATTTCTTCACATTTATTATCTGAAGTTAAGACCCCACTTTTCTTCCTGACTATGGCAAATGAGCAATCGGTGCAATCTGACAACTAGATCTTTCTGCGGAACAGGTTCCTGGGTAAGGTTAAATTGAAAGGAAAGCCAAAATGCAAAAAGGATTATGCTTCCCAAAAAAAAAGAATAAAAATAAAATAAAATAAAATAAATCAGTAAGCTGTTTAAACAGGTATTTCACGGAGGGTGTATTTCAGGAATTTTTCAACTCAACACGAAGACAAATTAAAGAAGAGTTTTGCTTCAAGCCGTCCTTTTCTGCGTAGGGTTCCTATCTAACTGGACATGTTTTACAGCAGGTATTTGCTAGCAGTTCCAATTCCAGGCGGCTACAAAAATATCCTCAATTTACTGAGCAGCCTAGTGACTTTAGCGCAAATGAACCTCATAAATAAAATAGCCGTAGCAGTGGGGGGAGAAAATGTCCCCCCATTCTGACTTCACACACAGCCGAGGATCTCAAAGATGGATTTTCTGCTCCACCACAAGAAGTCCTGAATGGCACACTGATTATTACACCACTTCAGATTCATTCCCTAAGCTCCAATCATCTCTGCTGATGTGCTTGGCATGAATCATCTTTTCCATCACTAGCAGCTAAAGCACCACAATGGTCTTTTATGTCCAGTTTAGGGCTTACTGTACTCCTGTGTCTGCCAGCTGTTACCAAGTCTGGGCCAGAATCATGTTTATTGTAAACTTAAGCATTGTTCTGAAGCAGCCATCTAAAGACTATGGAATTACTCGTTCCTCTTTCGGCCAGTCCAGCTCCTATTCTTCAAAACAATATTCTTTTATTTGAATTATCCAATTCCAGTGACATCTAAGTGTTTAGTCGGTGGTGATTAATTTGAGCACTGAATCAGGGCTGTCAGTTGAAGCTGGATGAATGCATCCGATTCTGTATTTCGCCTTTGCAAATGTGCCTCCATAAGGTTTTCGGATCTCTCTGGGAAATTAACGAGGACAGGGGGCTGAATGCAAGTGGTTTCATCACTCTAAAGAACGTGCGTGGGCCTCGACGCATGGCACCGTCTGAAATGTACAGCTGAGGAACATGGTTTTAATGAGTAATGCTATACAAAAAAAGCCTCATTTTTTATTTTTTTTTTCAAAGTACTTATGGTAATAAGATAGAACTTAAGACTATAACAACTACACTGGAATACTTTTGAATTCCTACTTGTACTGATACACGTACACAAATAGCTTTGAAATCATTTCTATGCAATACACTCTCCAGGTTATTATACTGTAGCTTGCTGCCTTAGTTGATCCCAGCGGTCAATAACATTGAATGCCTATGTAACAGTGGTTCAGTGAACCCTGGATAAATACTAGAGCAATAGAAATAAGCTGGAAATATCCTTATGAGTGTATACACACGTGTCACACAGTGACATATGATATAAATGTCTTTTATTCATCCCTAGTACTGCTTTGTCAATAATGATCAGGGTTGCGTTGGATCCAAAGACAGTTGCAGAAATTGATAGACATATTCTGAAAGAGATTCCAGATCATCAATACACACCATGCATGCAAACATTCATGCACACATTGAATTTAATGTAACCAATTCATGCATTTGTAGCACCCAGAGGAAACTCAGGTGGACATGGGGCGCACATACAGTATAGTGATTTGACAGAGCTAATTGCTCCATCATCAAGTTAAACTGTCACGCAGTCACTTTCCTGAACCTACTTGAGAAGATCTTGCCTGGTCAGTACTGATTCTGAATGACTAGATCCCCTGCTGGTTATTCAGGATTTATTGAATCAGTTACAGTGCCTTGCAAAAGTATTCATACCCCTTGAACTTTTCCACCTTTTGTCATGTTACAAGCACAAATGTACAGTATATTTACAATTATAGCTCCATGTCTTTTGGGGTAAATCCTTACCAGGTTTGCACCTCTAGAGAGGTATAATGGCTGTATATGTATAATAAGCTCAGTCAGATTGAATGGAGAGCGTCTGTGAATGTGGATAAGTTTAAGGGGTATAAATACTTTTGCAAGGCATTGTACATACATAACTAATGTCCAATGATGGGTTCTGGGGGGTTAATTGTGATGGATGGAATGTGCAGACACACATTCCATAGTAAGTTGCCATCCACAGTGCAGTGATTGCAATGGCTACTACACAACACTACCATTTACTACTCGCACACGATCTGCTCTAATCACCTCCCAATGTGTTTACCAACATCCAACATCACCCCAGCTCTTCATGGGCATGCTCTGTGGGATGTCATATTGGTGGTGAGGGTGCTCATGCACCTGCTAGAAGATTGAGAAAGCAACTCTCCCTGCCTAGGAATAGTATGTGATGATAAAACTCCAAATCGGATTATACACTTTAATTAGACAAGAACAACCCTAGAGTTGAAAGGTCACAGTGCTAACCACTATGCCACCATACCAACATAATGTCATCTGTAATTTATTAATAATTTCACATTAGAACTTCATCTGTGTCTAATATCAGTCTCATCTCTACTTTATAGCTCTCCCTAAAATCCTGTTTATTTCATAGTGCAGGAAAACAGCATCCGTCGGTTGCATATCACTATCTAGTTCCACTCAGGCCAATGCCATTTGGAAGGTGGCTACAGCAGTTAGTTTAGAGTGTGTCAGTGGTGCACGTGATCAGACAGTGAGAAGAGAGTTCAACTGCAGTGTCATTATGAGACTTGGAAAAGCCTCCCAGAGCTCAAAGCTAACCGGCTGAATTTAGTTCTTTTGTAATCTCCACAAATGTACTACAAATGTTTAAAAAAAAATCCACTCACCCAAACAGAAGAGAAGATAAGCATCTCCTATCAGCTTTGGGGTACACATTGCCTGTAACTCCAAATGTAGTCAAAAGCTGTTAAAATTAGATTAGATTACATGAATACAACTTTATTGTAATTGTGCAAGGTAGATGTAGAAAGGTAATGAAATTGAGTTAGTTTCTAACCATAAGTGCATAAGTGGCCTATTTGCAATAGATAATCAATGCAGATATAAAGTTATGGGCGTCATATGTACAGGAAGTGCAGTAGGTATTCGAAATGTGATATTTGTGGGAAATATACAGTACTGTGCAAAAGACAATTTTTCCATATTAAATTCAATTTGGGAACAAATGTTTTACTATAACAGGCTGCAAAGTTTCTAAGTGTCGTTTTTTTAAATGGTTGTTTATGTACAGTAGCAATATCAGCAGCAACCTCATTTCCCCTCTCCTCTGTTCCAACCACTCAGCATTATTGGTCAGATTCAGGCTAAAAATGAGAGCCAAACACTTGTCAAAAATGGGAACTACTGTATTCATCAAAACTACATAAAAAAATACATGAAAGTCTTTCCTTTTGGAAGAAAGATATACAGAAATGAGGGGTGGTTTAAGACTTTTGCACAGTACTGTATAATGTACAAACAATGTGCAATGGTAAAGATGTGTTAACAATATAACACTGGATAATTGTATGTGCTTAGATGTATGATCATATAGTACAACATATGCAAATAGATATGGATAAAAAAAGAAGAGCAGTGATGTACTGTAAGCAGAGAGCTCCATATGGACTATATGTAGTCTGACATGTAAATAAGGAGGTGGCTGCATTACAGAAGGACTGTATTTATTACACATGTTATGTAATGCGTTTATAATTTTATGAGCAAAAAATATCCAGGTTGATGAAGTTAGTTACCAAGCAATGTTGCTACATTTTATTTCCACTGTTTGAAATATTTATAATTGGAATATACTAGAAGCTGTTCCGTATTATTTATTTACCGATTATTATGTTATTTGGTGGATTATAACCCCACCACCCTCCAACACACACATACTGTCTCATTCCATACTAAATATATCCTCTAAAAACCCTTAATGCATGCTACATGTGGTTGAAGCCCACCCACAATATACATAGAAGATAAACAAAAGCAGACACGTTGGTTTCACACATAGTACAATACGTACAGTATCTGACAAACTGCCATCCAGCATATGAGCATAAAAGCTTGGGGAGATGCATTTTATTTGATTTCTGATCTAGGCCGTTTTCACAGGGACCTACTTAGTAGGCCTATGAGTGGGTTGCCATGTTGCCATGGTAATGATGTTCTCTCCTCTTTTCCACTGCTGCATCATCTTTGTCAATGGTGACACCCTGTGGAAGAGGAATGGCAATAAATGTTTAAAACCAAAATAAATCTTTGACTAAATAGAATTTCCAGAGCATGTTTGTTAGACTTAGAATTACTAAAATAAGCCTTAAAGTATGCATTTAAAAGATCAGTGTAAAATGAAAGCTGATATACCAGATGTTTTAGTTGGCAATGTGTGGCTGCGTTTCTCATAAATGCCACAGATTATTCATGATATGTTTGTGTGTGTGTGTGTGTGTGTGTGTGTGTGTGTGTGTGTGTAAAGTTAGTGTACTGATAATTAAAGACATGTTTAAAGTGGTGTAGGAATGGGATAATTGCGAACAGGTGCTTGTGTCCAATCATTTATGTAACTGGAATGAACATCTGGTGTGAGTGAATCAGTTAGCAACAGAGAAACAAACATTTTGTAACACTCATGCTGTTGTATTAAAGAAGAGAAACATAAATGGCAGGATGTCTCAAATTCATTTTCTGAAAAAAAGGAAGAAAAAAAACTCACATTATCCTGGATAACTGATTCCTCATTTCACAACTTGCTTATACTTGTAAAAAAAAATAATTAAAAGAAGTCTGCGGGGACCAAAGGCCAGCACGTAGAGTCCCACAGAAAAGCCAGTGCAGCACAAATCACCATAAAATTGTCAATGCTGGCTACAATAGAAAGACCCAGCTTCCAAAATCCTCAAATCCAAATCCGATCAAACACCCATAGGATGCACCAGACAAGCAAATCTGATCCACAGGGCCCCACCCTGCAACTCACACCACCCAAAGGATCTGCAGCAATCCCCCCAGCGCCAGACAATACACCAGGGTCCCCCTAAAGGTCCTGTACAGCCATGCCATGAGGCACAAAGAAAACTCAAAACCTAGGGTGTTTTAATGTTAATGATTTTTTATGTTATGGCTGTATATGGTGTATCTGCAAGCATACAGACTAGCTGTTGTAAATTACATTATATACTGCTGTGCTGTTTATTGGGTGCTTTTTGAGGCTGGTTACTCTAAATGAACTTCTCCTCTGCAGCAGAGATAAGTTTTGGTCTTGCTTTTCTGGGATGGTCTAAATGCAGTTTATAATACTGTTCTTGCAAGAACTATTGATATCTTATATATTACTTTTTTTATTATTTCATTGTGTGTTGTTTTGAGTGTTGTTCTCAAATATAGAAAAAAAAAACTTTTCACTGGTACTGTATATTATTATTATTATTATTATTATTATTATTATTCAGCTACATTCACAGCCATACTGGTATTGACCACAAAAGCCGACTAGCTCCACCAACAGGGCAAGTTTGGACATACATTTACAATAATAACTCCACAATGGGACCCATGTAGAAGCACATTTACACTTCCTCTGATTCTCTGGGTCAAGCTGAGTTTGATCATCATGTTCATTTATGCCATCCTGGTTTTTCTGTTGAACTAACATTTTTAAATACATGTTTTCTCTTTTTTTTTTTTACTTACAGTTTTGTTTGCAAATTTCTCATTTCTAGAGCATAAAATCATGTATTTTGGAAATTAACAATCTTTTTTATTTATTTTCTTTTTTTTAAGTATTTAAATTCATTTGAAAGACCAGTGCGAAACAGCATAAGTGTGACATAAATATTTCAGTTCATTGTCCATTTTTGTCTTCACTCCCCCCCCCCCCTTAATATTTAACTTCTTTTGTAATTTTACGCTACATATGTGCTATTGTTTGTTAGGACATTACATTTCAGTAGTACAGTACAGTTAATTTGAATTGAGTTAAAGTGAACATGAGCGAGTCGGCTCCAAACGTCCACCTGAAAACGAGCCGATTCCCTTGTGAACGATTCATCACGATAGTATGCATTACCCACACCGTCCAGCAGATAGCGCTGACGGTTTAGTTAACTGCTCTTTACTTATTCCGAAGAAGAAGCACACGTAACCTCTAACCTTAATATGGCGGCGTCCTGTACACATGAATGTGAAGCTTTTATCAATGCGTAAATGTTTATACCGGAAACATTTATATATATATATATATATATATAAAAATAAAAAAATTCGCGAGCTAGGGAAAAAATAAAGACATACTTTAAAACACAACTATACCTTATTTAATGTTGTTTTACTAATCCAAGCCGTTGGTTATTATGCAAGTTTTACTGAGAACTCTTAATAATGTTTTATTGTTTGCTTTACCATTTCGTAATGTTAAGATATGCAGAATAAGGAGAAGAAATCAGGGATATACGGAGGCGTGCACTTTGATCAGACACAGATGGATAAAGAAGGGCTGCATGAGGGAGTTCAGCTCCTCAGCTCGGAAGGTAAACAGACTTCAATCATAACATTTTCAGATAGTATCACTGAATCTATACTGTATATATATTTAGCTAATTATGTAACAAAAACAACAATAGTCAGTTGTTAATTTAAGACACGAAGGTCAGCTTTTCTGGAACAGTTCTTGCAAGAACAGTATTGCCAAAACCCATCAAGCACCATGATGAAACTGGCTCTCATGAAGACAAGACCAAAAGTTACCTCTGTTGCAGAAGAAAAGTTTATTTAGTGTTACCGGCCTCAAAAATCACCAATTAACAGCACCTCGGATTAGAGCCATTTCGAATGCTTTACAGATCATGTGTATTATTAGACACATCTCAAAATTAACTGTTCAAAGGACATTATTGCATATATTGGATGCCTTCAGGATTGCTTAACAATATAGAAAGAGATAAAACCATGAAGTTAGAAAGTGATCGCAAACTTTTAAGCGGCAGTAAATATATAAATATATATATATGAAACTCAAAAAATTTGAATATCGTGCAAAAGTTTATTTCAGTAATGCAACTTATAATGCAAAACTAATATATGAGATAATACTTCCTCAATGAGTACTGCCTCAATGCGACGTGGCCTGGAAGCTATCAGCCTGCGGCACTGCTGAGGTGTTATGGAAGACCAGAATGCTTCAATAGTGGCCTTCTGCATTGTTCGGCCTCATGTCTCTCAGCTTTCTCTTGGCAATGCACAATACTGTAGATTCTCTATGGGGTTCAGGTCAGGTGAGTTTGCTGGCCAATCAAGCACAGTAATCCCATGGTCATTGAACTAGGTTTTGGTGCTTTTGGCAGTGTGGGCAGGTGCCAAGTCCTGCTGGAAAATGAAGTCAGCCTCCCCATAAAGCTTGTTTGCGAAAGGAAGCATGAAGTGCTCCAAAATCTACTGGTAGACGGCTGCATTGATTCTGGACTTAATGAAGCACAGTGGACCAACACCAGCAGATGACATGGCTCCCCAAATCAACACAGTCTGTGGAAACTTCACACTGGACTTCAAGCATCTTGCAGTGTGTGCCTCTCCATACTTCCTCCAGACTCTGGGTCCTTTGTTTCCAAATGAGATGCAAAAGTTGCTCTCATCAGAAAAGAGGACTTTGGACCACTGAGCAACCAGTTCTTTTTTTCTTTAGCCCAGGTAAGACGCTTCTGACGTGGTTTGTTGTTCAGGAGTGGCTTGACAAGAGGAATAGGACATTTGAAGCCCATGTCCAGGATCTGTCTGTGTGTGGTGGCTCTTGATGCACTGACTCCAGCCTCATGAACTTTTGCACATTATTCAAATTTTTCAGCGTTTCACCTGTATATATAAACACACCCACACATACACATAAAGTCAAATATGATCTGCACACCAGTTATCTAATGAATGCTCTCCATTCCCAGTCAGGTGTGAACATGTTACATTAATTCCTTTGTAACTGCTGTGCGACCAAAAATTGATGCCCCAATTGTAATTTGCATGAAACAACATTAGCGTGCAATGATAAAAGTGTTAAAGTGTCAACCATCAGCTGAAAAATTTATGCTTACAGTTTTGTTGGATTCGCAAGTTCCAGTATTGTAACATTATCAGGAAAAAAGGTTCAACAACCAACAGTGCTCATTACACTGAGCTGAAGTCAAAATTTTGGATTAAACGCAAAGGACTGCTATACAAGAGCGTTGTGATCTTGCATTGCAATGCAAATCTGCACACTTCTGCCCACGCTGTTGACACTCTGCAAAAACTTGGTTTTGAGGTATTAAACAAAAACAAAGATATTTGCAAGTAAGTGAACGCTTGGAATTAATAACTGGTTGAGTCCCACAAAATAACTGGTTAAAATCTAGCCCATTCTTCCTGGCAGAACTGCTTTAGCTCTGTCATATTCTTTGGACATCTCATGTGTATGACTCTCGTAAAATCATTCCATAGCATCTCTATTGGGTTGAGGTCTGGGCTATGTGGTTGTCTTTTCTAAAAGTTCATTGATATAAATTCTACAGCCAGTGTGTGGATAATGTTTGACTCACTGATGATCTGGATCATCCTGCACTTTTTGTTTTCCTTCCCTCACAGCAGAATATTGATATGGCTGAGTTCCCTGTGGACAAGATAAGGAACTTCAGCATCATTGCTCATATTGACCATGGGAAAAGCACCCTCGCTGACAGACTGTTGGAAATGACAGGTGGATTATGTCGTTCTTATCTGTAGACACCTTACAAACACCAAACTTAAAGACTAAACATGTTCTTCTTCACAGGGGTTTATTCAGTTTTTCTAATAAAACACAGTCATTAACTGATCTATTGAGGTCACATGTTAATATATAAAGACCAGAAAGTTTCCGGACCATGAAGCAGATTAATGAGGTGTCCTTATGCAACCCCAGTATGAAGTTATGCATCATTTCATGATTCAAATGTGATACAGGTCATCCCCATGCTCAGATTCCTGTTCTCCCAATTTAATTTAATCCTTTAATTTAATTCTTTTTTTATTTTATTTTAAATATACAATAGTTGGCACTTAGTAAGCATGGTATGCCCACAGCATAAATCCTGAAAAACAGTTTGTTGCTTCAGGATCTAAAACTATTTCCACACCATATTTAATAAGCAACATAAATTATTCTGTGTACTCGCTCCTAAGTGTACATACTAAAGCCCTTCATATTTTGTTCAGGTGCCATTGCAAAGACGGAGAGGAATAAGCAGGTGCTGGACAAGCTGCAGGTGGAAAGAGAGAGAGGAATCACAGTAAAGGCTCAGACTGCCTCTCTGTTCTACAAGCACGAGGGACAGACGTATCTACTCAATCTGATTGACACACCGGTCAGCATATAAAAAAGACAACAACAAAAAATGGCACAACCATACACATACATAAATATAAATCAATTCTAGACTTCATGAATGAAATTATTCCTCTTTTCTTCCTCATCTTCACTCAGGGTCATGTTGACTTCAGCTATGAGGTTTCCCGCTCAATATCAGCCTGTCAAGGAGTTCTGCTCATAGTGGATGCAAATGAGGTATGGTAGACCATTTATTTAAACTGCACAAACCCCTTTGTCATTTTAGCTGGACTACTTCTAGAGAACAAAATATATGCACTTCTGACAGATCTGTACTTCTGCCATCAGCTGGCAGACTGCAGTGATGATGCAGAGGAAAAAAGTATTGTAGCAAAGAAAAAGGATTATAGCCATGAGTGAGAATAGGCCAGTATGGTCCAGCATTCGAAAAAGAAAATGCATTCAAAATCGGTCATGGTAGCACTTTCAACAAGAAAACACATCTGATAACATTGTCTCATATCTAACTGCTCACAAATCCCTTTCTAACCCTTAAATTAGGGCATTACTTGGTGTGTGGAACTACACCCTACATAGTGCACTAGCTTTCCAGTTTCCTCTATTTGGGATTTAACCCTGGAACAGTTAGCTAGTGGCTATTCTAAACCAGAAAAGGTGGAGACATGAAAAACATGAGATGTACAGGATTGTCCATCGCCTCCGTGGTTTATTCTCCATTTTGTTGCAAAGATTATCCATTAGTTTTGGACACAGCCAGAGATCCAGTTCATCTTGAAGGTGTTCAGTGGGATTGGCATCCAGTCCAGTGCCATGTCTTTAGAATAATTTTTCCCGATTTTCTCCCTAATTTAGTCGTGTCCAATTCCTTTCCGTCACTAGGGGGCTCCCACATTACGGCTACTTATGGCCGAGGGTAGTTTCCTCCGAACCACGTGACACCAGCCGACCTTTTAAAAAAATTTTTTAGAACTTCTCGCTTGGGGACGTCGTAACACACTCGGAGAACAGTGCTATCCGCTCCCTCAGCGTGCACGAGCTGACAGACACCCCGAATGGCGTAGAGCTGTGATTAATGTGGGAGCACTAAGTACCTCTCATCCCTCCCCGCTGAGAGAGCTCAGCCAATTTAGCTCTCTCGAGACCTCCGGCTGTGAGAGGTTACAGCATCACCCGGGAACCGAACCAGCGATCTCCGGATGATAGGGCGAGCACTTTACCACTGCGCCAGTTGGGGCCCCATGTCTTTAGAATTTAGTGTCAGAGACTGATAAAACATGTTTGGGCTCAAATTCCAGCAAATGAAACTTTTAAATCTACAGTATACCCAGAGGCCCACATATACATTGCTAGTCAGGTGTCTAAATATTTTTCACCAAATCTTTCTGTGGCAAGAGCCAAAAGTTATGAATTTAACCATTTTCTGTTGTAACGTCTTATTTATAGCTGTCAATTAATCTTAAAAGATAATTAAGCATTTAAAGGGTAACTTTAATTTAAATGTACATAATTAGTACAATGATGGCATAAAGCGCAAGCAGTAAACAAATATGTATTTTGTTCAGTAATCTTTACTTAGGTGTTGAATTTCGATATATGTGACGGTCATTTGTAGTAGCTGAAGCTGATTAAACATGCACTTTATATCATTGTTTATTTCTGTTTGTTCATGTTAAAGGGAATTCAGGCACAAACTGTAGCAAACTTCTACTTGGCGTTTGAAGCTCAGTTAACCATCATACCAGTTATAAATAAAGTAAGTGCATATCTTTACCAAATTATTTTGCCTGTTAAATAATGTAAAGTCTGTTTGATCAAATTATTTTCTTTGGTAATCAGATTGATTTGAAAAATGCAGCACCTGAAAGAGTGGAAAAGCAAATTGAAAAGATGTTCGACATTCCAAGTGAGGACTGTATCAGGGTAAGCAGGAGTTTTTTAAAAGTAGAGATATAATGTGCTACATTAGTGTGTGTGTGTGCATGCTCACCACAATGTTTAGTTAGTGTTTTTTGAAATCCCTGTCTTCAGATTTCTGCTAAATTAGGCACAAACGTGGAGCGAGTTCTTCAAGAGGTAGTGAAGAGAATACCCCCGTGAGTCTTCATCAAATTCTCCTGAATCTGACTTTTTATTTTAATTTAATTATTTTTCCTTTTTTTATTATAATTTTTCTTTTATTCAACCTACTTACATTTCCACCTAGTTATGTTAAGTAGTGGTCATATTTAAAATTTCTTGATTTTGTTTAAAAGACACTTCATTTTTTTAAGGTTATTGCTGAAAGCTCTTCATATGAATGTGCATACACTCACCTAAAGGATTATTAGGAACACCTGTTCAATTTCTCATTAATGCAATTATCTAATCAACCAATCA
>JAQQZT010000002.1:18730306-18745563 GCA_030068275.1 Clarias platycephalus | reverse complement strand
CATCAACTGCAAGATGCTATCCTATCAATATGGGCCAACATTTCTAAAGAATGCTTTCAGCACCTTGTTGAATCAATACCACGTAGAATTAAGGCAGTTCTGAAGGCGAAAGGGGGTCAAACACTGTATTAGTTCCTAATAATCCTTTAGGTGAGTGTATATGGAAGTATATAAATTTTCTTAATCTTGAACATTTTTCTTGACTCTTTTCCAGACCCACAGCTAAACTAGAGGAACCATTTAAAGCCCTGGTCTTTGACTCGAATTTTGATCACTACAGAGGAGTAGTAGCCAACATTGCGTTGTTTAGTGGACATGTCTGTAAAGGGGACAAAATTGTCTCAGCCCACCTGAGAAAAACCTATGAAGTTAATGAACTGGGGATTCTAAGGCCAGATGAACAACCCACAGCGAGACTGTAAGAAACCTTTTAAGGATATATATGTATATAAACACTGATACTGGATACTACGATAATCCATATGTTCACTTTTATTGCATAACTGAATCAGCCATTATTTTAACTGTAAAAAAGTTCTCATTACCCAAATTTCCTCTAATCCACAGTTGTTACAAGAATAAATCAAAGTTATAAAGTTCTGTTATGCAGTTTAGGTGTAATATTTGCCCACATGATAGTTACTGTATGTTTATTTTGTGCCTTATCTCTCACTTTTGGTCTCAGCTATGCAGGACAAGTGGGATATGTGATAGCTGGTATGAAGGAAGTGAAAGACGCTCAGATTGGAGACACATTCTACCTCCAAAAGCAACCAGTGGAGGCACTGCCTGGCTTTAAACCTGCTAAGTCCATGGTCTTTGCAGGTATAGAGTTTACACTTACTTGATGCAATAGCATTCTAAAATAAAAAATTAGTGTTTTTCTGAAGCATTTTTGTGATTGCATTTCTTTGATTATTGCTTGAAGCAATATTGTAAAATCTTCACTAACAGAGATTATCCTCTTATCGCTACTTTCTACATGTTGTTTAACAGAAACAAAGACTATTTTTTTTTTACCTTTACTTTATAACCCATGTAGAAGACTTCAGTGACTAGACGGATTCAAAACCTCTTTATGTAATTAAATATAGTAAATTTGTGTGTGCACCACACCCAGAGTACATTGCATCTAAACCTTTTTCAGCAAACAGGCAATAAGGAAATTAATGGGAGTGAATAACTCTTACTGAATCAGAGCCATCCAAAATCCATTTTAAGTAATAGTGTCTATCTGTTGCTTCAAGCTATTTTATTTTAATTAAATTAAATATGTGTATATATCTGTGGTAGGTATATACCCTACAGATCAGTCGGAGTATCCTTCTCTACGCAGCGCGGTGGAGAAGCTCACTCTGAATGACTCCAGCGTGACGGTGCAGAAAGACAGCAGTCTGGCTTTGGGAGCTGGCTGGAGGTCGATTTAATACGTTTTAAATTTACCTACCTCCCATGTTGTGATGTTATAGCAGGACTATTATCGCAGAGATGCAGTAATTATATGTATCATGATTTTTGTTATTGTTCTCGTCTTAGGCTGGGATTTCTGGGTCTGTTGCACATGGAGGTGTTTAACCAGCGTTTGGAGCAAGAGTATAATGCATCTGTTATAGTCACAGCTCCAACGGTGCCATACAAAGCTGTCCTGGCTTCACCCAAACTCATAAAGGTATAATGTTATACCTGATTGTGTGTGTTACATTCTTTGTTTAGTTTTTATTTATACACTCTAAGATCTTCAGTCACATTTATCGTTGATTACAGAACACAATGTGGCCAGTTTATGTCAAAATGATTCCTCATGCTCCCAGAACAACTCTTTCACAGTTTGAGTCCTGTGCCATCAGGGGGGGAAAACTCCATTGATGTGATGACCTGCTCATTCAGTACATTCAGGTCATCAGCCGACGTTGTTTTATTGTCACATAATGTTGCCGAGCCTAGACCTGACCAACTGAAACAACCCAAGATTATAATACTTCCCCCAGAGGCTTTTACAGTTACCACAATGCATGATGGGTGCATCGCCTCATACGCTTCTCTTATTACCCTGACCCGCCCATCACTCTGAACTAGGTTTTTTCCATTGCTCCAAAGTCCAATCTTTATGCTCCCTAGCAAATTGAAGCTTTTTTTGAATCCTTTCCAACCACGTGTCTTCCGCAAAAGTTGATGGTTCAGCATTATCGTTCCAGGTTTTGATTAAAATAGCGACTTTTTTTGTGCCAGGCGGTGTATATCACGTACAGTATAAGGCCAGATGTATGTGGACGCCTGACCATCACAGCCATCTGTCTGCCTACATCAAACTGTTGTCATAAGCTTGAATTGGTTAGAATGTCTTTGCAATGGGATATTCAACAAGCACATATGGATTTGATGGTCAGGTGTGTATTCTGGCCATATAATGTTTGTGCGTGTATATAGTCTCCTTTGAACAGTTAATATTGATGTATCTGCTACTTATGTTCTATAAAGCCTGCATAAAGACTCTAATCAGAGGTGCTGTTAATTGGTGATTTTTGAGGCTGGTAAACTCTAAATTATCTCCTCCTCTGCATCATAGGTACGTTTTAGGCTTGCTTTCCTGGAATGGTCTTCATGAGAGTTTCATTGTGGTGCTTAATGGGCTTTGCAAATGCACTTGACAATACTGTTTTTGCAAGAATTGTTCAGAACAGCTGACTTACAACAGCTGTTGTTACTTAATTACCTAATGCCATGTGTATTATTTCATAGTTTTTTTTTGGGGGGGGGATCCAGTATTGTTCTAGAATATAGAAAATACATCCAAACTTTTGACTGGTATATGTATATTATACATTCAGCCAAAAAATATGAATACACACTACATGAAAAGAAAAATAGTATGATGTATATTATATTAATATAATATAAATGATATTCTAATATTGATATTTCAATATTATATATCAGTATATAATGTATAGCAATAAATTTCTTATTAAAATATTTTTACAAAAAAATTTTTGGCTGATTCTGTATAATATAATCATATATCAATGGACTGTCTTATGGTGTTGTGTAGGAGTATGGGCAAGAGGTGGTGACCATTGTAAACCCAACCCAATTCCCTGAGAGGTCTAGTGTGGTGGAATATCAGGAGCCAATGGTAATGGGAACTATTATCAGCCCTGATGACTTTACTGGGAAGATCATGAGCCTGTGTCAGGTATGATTGGCAAATAATGTAAGTTTATTATTATTGCATGGCTTTTACTTAATTATTGTTGTACATCTCTTTGTTGATGACAACACTATACATCATGTACTATATGTTCAACCCTCATTGAACATTCATGGAATGTACGCGTTACTGTTTACTTCCAGAGCCGCAGAGCTATTCAGAAGAACATGGTTTACATCGATGACCACCGTGTGATGATGCAGTACCTGTTCCCTTTAAACGAAATCGTTGTGGATTTTTATGACGACCTTAAATCCATGTCATCAGGATATGCTAGGTAATGTTACAAAGTTTCCTTTGTAATCCAGTTGAGTTGAGAATTTCACTGACATTTGAATCTGATTCAGCGTTTTTGAACCACAATACAATTTCTCCTCTCCAGCTTCGACTACGAGGAAGCTGGCTATGAACCGGCTGAACTGATTAAGATTGATTTCCTGCTCAATGGAAAGCCAGTGGAAGAGCTCACCACTATCGTTCACAAGTAAGCTGCAGTTTCACACGGTGCATCTGAATGGCTACCAGAAGCAGTGAACACTACAGAGCTGTGCAGAAAAAGTAAATTTTTTATGATTGAGGTGTGTTTTAGCCTTTGCCTGTGGTGCTGTGTTTAGAGACCGGGCCTACAACACAGGGAAAGCCATGTGCGTGAGGCTACAGGAATCCATCCCGAGGCAGATGTTTGAGATCGCCATCCAAGCAGCCATCGGAAGCAAAGTCATCGCCCGAGAAACGTGAGTGACGGTGCTTATTTTGAGAAACATAATGTATAAAGTAGTTTAAGTGTTTGTAACAATGCCATTCATGTTTAATCTCACAGAATCAAAGCATACAGAAAGAACGTCCTAGCAAAATGTGTAAGTGATTTTTATCTTTTTATGCTAATGTGTCTATTTATTGGTATACTCATTTGGCCCTGACTCTAATTTAAATCTTACTGTTTCTAACAGTATGGTGGCGATATCACACGAAAAATGAAGCTGTTAAAAAAACAAGCGGAAGGCAAGAAGAAAATGAGGCGCATCGGAAATATCGAGGTCCCAAAAGAGGCCTTCATTAATGTACTAAAAAGGAAGTAGAAGCTACTGTACAACATAAACATATGCTGTCTAATGAGGCTGTATTCAAACGAATCAGAATATCAAAATCAAATCTGTGGTGGCTGGTTATTCAAAGCAGCATTCTATGCAGACCTAAATATCCCGTAATCCAGTGTGGCAATAGCCAGTGGGGGGGAAAAAAACAAACAAAAAAGAAAAACCCATCCTGGCTTGGCTTTCCCAGTCATACCATTCATCTTGCCGACCACAAGGGGTTCCTGTGAAAAGTCATGTTAGCAACTGTGGCTTCATCCTCCCTTATTGGACGAGATATATTTAGTGAGTGTCCTAAAAATGTTAAACACAGTGGGTTTCATACAAAAGGTACTTCATCAGCTGTGCAATACATACATTTTACAATACAGAACTTTGTACAGATTAACTGGTGGCTCATGGGCCCATAGTGTAACGATAGTAAAGCTATTACTATATTGGCCACCTGTAATTTTCACTCAAGATTTTATTTCTAATGGAAGTGCCTGTATATGTGTATTTTTTTCTTTAGTAATACTTCAGTAAGTCTAGCTTACCATTAGCAAACGGTAATATTTTGATGTAAAGCATTTCTTTTTTTTCTATGTACCTTTTATAGATGTGAAAGCACTGCCTTCTAGGGCACTGAAAGAGAGACAGTATAGGGATTAAGGCAACTGCCTACTGTTTCAGACACCTCCACGGACACTAATGGAGAACAATAGTGTATTTATTTCTGAATTATGGACTGAATACTCCATGCTTATTTAAAATGTAAATATAGATCTAAATAAACTAAATATATACAGTACACATATTTTTTGCTTTTGGGAGCAATGAAACACTGAAGATTCAAATTTGTGTTTAATTATGTAAAGCACTTCAAGACATTTAAAAAGGAAATAATAAATTTTTTAACTGAAGTGAAATACGCACAAGGTTTTCCTCTATGATTAATAGGCCTAGAGTGAGGAAGGGAAACATGAAAGTTTTATTTATTTATTTATTTATTTTTAAACCCCATGTTCTTGCTTGGAAACCTAAGGATGATGGATTATGGAAAACAACCTGGTCAGGTTTACTGTGGATCTGGAGCCAGTCCTAAGAACACTGGGTATATGACACAGTGGATGGGACAACGGTCAATGCAATACACACATATACACAGTCATTCACAGCTGTGGGTGATTTCGCATAGGCTGTCCATCATGTTTTTTTGAATTTGAAAGAATAAGAAGTTCTAGAAAACTAATTTTATATGCCTGATACTAATGAATTAGAAAGAGCCAACCTAAACCTGGGATTACCAAAGGTATTCATTGAACTTACAGACATTTAAACCAAACACATTTTATTTCCGTCTTACACCATGGAGTGTGTAGGAGATTTGGTGTTGAAATGAAAAAGAAAAGACTGGTAACAGCAGTTGCACTAATCAAGTGAAAATACAACAAAACCACTTAATGCTGTTGCTATCAGCTTTCACATGTATGGTACAGTTTAATCAAGTCTATATACTGAGGTTCAGAAATCTTCCAAATAAATTCAGTCGTACGCAAAGTGCTGATACAGTAACCTTCCATTGAGTAACATGTCTAAACACTAGGAATAAAGAAAGAATAATGTGTTTTCTGTAATAATACACAGTAACATTACACAGTAATAATGAGTGTGGAGTGCTGATAATGTATCCATTCATTAAGTTTGATTTGTGATGCATTACATTTTCTGCATCAGGATTTATGAGCTGCTTTTTGTCACACAGCGCCACAGATATGTCAGAGGTAGTGGCCCATAGCTCCCCAGGTCAGATTGTATTACGCTCAATAAAGAATACGGGGAAATTATAAAAAATAATTTTGGGGGGGGGGGGGAAACCCCACCAATAATGCTGGTCCCAAATAAACTTGCGAATCACTTACATTACCAGAGATGGATTGGTCTTTGGCATGCCTAAAACAAATCCAGTTAAATTCGAGTTAATCTAAAATACTATACTACATATTGTAATAGGGATTATGTCAAAACTCAGGATAAATCAGACTGAAATAAACATGAGCATCAGATACACTGTAGGTTATGCTTTCAAATGAAGTTTGATGTATGTTTATTCGAGTCAGGCTTTTCTATTTGAAATGCAAAGACCCGTCAGATATTTTAATTAACTCATCCCGAATGTCATATAAACAAAATTTCCTTTACCTGTGCACCATATTTTGAAATATATGCCATGGATATAAGACAAATCTTGACCTTATCATTTCAATACAACAGTGGCGCTTGAAGGTACATTAAATACACAATGGAAAAGAGTGTTAGGTTTTAAACACAAGGGTGAATTAAAATGAGGTTTTACACTTGAGGTGTTTCTTCAGTAACATTAAAAGGCTAGAAATGACTAGTTAATAAAACTTGCCTTCAAATACATTCCTAGCCTTAGCAACATTCTCAAAATGCCAGACAAGAGTCTGCATTTGCTGTTGTGCAAGTAAACATTAATGTGATGCAAACCTGTAATCTACACATCACTGGTATTTCAGGCACCTTTGTGTGGCTTGTATTACATCCGAAAGCACATTACACTACTACATACCGATGCATCATTGTCTTTAGCCTTAATCTTTATAGTCTTTCATGCTGTGTGTCGGCTCAACCAGCTGATTGTGAACATGCATCAGCCCTGTAAGAAAAGGATTCAGAGATGAGCAGGAAATTTCTGGTGATGGTGAGAAATTACAGAATTACAAAAAGCCATAGAATTGTGAAATAATCTGCTGCAGGAAGTTTATCTTCTCAAAAAGTTTGGGAATTTCTGGTAACTGTGAGGAATTACAGAATTACAAAAGGCTATGGAATGTAAAATGATCTGCTGCAAGAAGTTCTGAAGGAACACATCTACACTGACCCAACATCTAACCTACACTTCAAATAACTAATAAAATGGACGTTAAGATCATCAAAGATATAGAATCATCAAGAAAACCAAGAATTCAGCATTATTTTGTTTAAGTGCCAATTCGTATTGTCTTGGTTTTAGCTTTATAGTATTCAGACACAGACTTATTTGTATTTACAGATAAAGACATGTAGAATATAAATTAAACAAGTTTCTCTGACTAACTGCTATTAATATAAATGTATGCCTTTCATACGTTGGACATTAATATACAGAACGGTACTTCATTCTCCTTAAATCTGAAGAGTAAATCAGTATTCATGGTTCTGAATAAAGCCTGTGTGAGGTAAATGTCTGCACTGACTTACTGATTCTAATCATTCTGTTATTTCTAGCTTCATTTACAAAAGAACATCACAAACAGCACAGAATCTCCATGTTTCTCCTCACTTCACTGCTTCCATAACAGCAACTAGCATTACAAATGGAAAAGAATGTGAATTAAAATCAATTTGATTTACATCAGATTTGTACAATTTTAGATCTGAGCACACATTTTATTTACTTATGATGTATGTGAGGCTCAGATGAAAACTTACAATACTTACAATATTTAATGTTACCTTTTCTTTAGGGATGCCAATCATTTTCTTAATTATTTGAACTAAAAAAAGTACTACTGTATTTGAAAAGATAAAAAATAAGGTAGTTTAGTATGTTATTTTATTATGTTTAAATTGTTTTCTGATTCAAATCATCTGTACTCATTTTAACGACTAGGAAAATAATTCAATTTACTTTTGCTGTACATCACCTCAAAAAGAACTATGCAAACCTGACCCTGCTCTAATGATGTCTACATTTCCAGTAGGATGGCTGGATGATGGAATAGGAGTAAAATGCTCACAGACCTTTAAAGTACTTTACAGTCTTGACCCTGAGTTCGAGCGTGGCATCTTCATCGCACACGAAGATGGTACGGGGGTGCTGCTGGAAGGCAGATACAGTCCACATGTGGTTCACCCCTTCTTCTATAGCCTTATATAAGGCAAAGGCTTTGTGTGCTCCAGTGATCAGTATCATAACCTAGAAATACAATATAATCACTTAATTATCCAGCAAAAGGAGCTTTTTACCAGGAGATGTGTCAGATACAGAATCAACATAAATGCATGAACCATTTCATCTACTACATTTCTAAAGCATACAGTGCATCTATGGCAAACTCCTGCATATGTGACCACATCAGTGCTTGTTTGCAGAATACACTATCATACATAATATAATCCTAATTCTTGTATAGCAGAATATAATAAAGACTAATTTTGTAGTAAGGAAATAATTCTTAAATGATAAAATCAACTCTAGCGTGAACATCAGAAGCATATTGGTTCTCTGCGTCTTTTTCGATTATTGCTTCCTTTTCGATTATTGTAGTGTCTTGTGTAAGCTTAATTTGGGTGCCTTTTACCTCTCTAGCATCCATAACTGTGCCCACACCAACAGTAAGAGTCATAGTAGGGACTTTAGACAAGTCATTTCCAAAGAAGCGAGCATTGGCCACTATAGTGTCCTTTGCCAGGGTTTTCACTCGTGTCCTCGACACAAGACTAGAACCGGGCTCATTAAAGGCAATGTGGCCATCTGGTCCAATTCCTATCATGAAAAAGAAAAAACAGAACTTAAGGGATGAAAATAGCTTTTTTATAAAATTAACTATTTTAAGTATAGTACTGTGCAAAAGTTGAGCCGCCCCTTATTTCTTCATATTAATTAATGAAATTAAATTATGTAGTTTAAAGAAATAGGAACAAGTGATTTACTGCGAGAGGCTGCAAAGTGACAAAAACTGCTATTTAAAAATTGGCTGTTTATGTAACAGCCACAGCAGCAACTTCATGTCCTCTTCAATCTGTTCCAACCACTCGGCATCACCAGTATACTACTCACTGACTTGAAACTATTTTAAGCAATTTAAACTATTATATTTGAATGCTTAAAAATGTTGCTAAACCTAACCAAAATGTTGTGTTTGGAAAGTACAGGCCACCTGGGCAATTATAGACTTTTAGCTTAGCTAAAAGGAAAAGCACATAGTAAGGGTGAAAATCTGCTATTTGAGACACACATGTGACATTTTCCTTTAAAACCTCATTCATAAGCCATATCTATGATCACACCTCCAACAAATAACTCA
Source organism: Clarias platycephalus (assembly GCA_030068275.1). Classification (NCBI taxonomy): domain Eukaryota; kingdom Metazoa; phylum Chordata; class Actinopteri; order Siluriformes; family Clariidae; genus Clarias; species Clarias platycephalus. The sequence goes on along the minus strand of JAQQZT010000002.1, from coordinate 18,736,189 downwards.
ATGCCCCCAGCAGCTGTTATCTTCGTTTCGAATGAATCACACTCGGCCTTAAGGTCAGTCGCATTGCCATCCAAAATGTGGGTATTCTGAGGTTCGATGTCTATATGTTTGAAGAAGTTGTTCCACATGTAGGAATGGTAACTCTCTGGATGGTCCCTAGGCAGGCCTAGAAAACATGAATATTATACAAAACAAAATGCATTAGAGACAGTTCTCTTAATTTCTAATTGCTCTCTGGTCATTTAAATAAAGCTATATATTTTTTTTTAATGCTATGATTCAATCATACAGGTATGTTATGCTTTCTTTCATTCTAATACATAAGCCATTGTTGTGTAACCAAAGACAGATGATGGGGTTTGATGGATTTACTTTTCTCACTGTGTTCTCATTTCCTTTCTAATCTTCCTAGTTCAAAAAGTTACTGAACTCCTTCAATAAGACTAGCTACTGCACTTGTTCCCAGATCACACGGCATATAGCATTGTCAGCTGACAGCTCTAGAGACCACATCCTAATCCTAATACTAAAAGTTATTGCCGAAAATTTGCAAGTCCTACCTGTGATTCTAAACAGATACAGATGAACATTCAAGTGTGTGTATTGTCCTATGGAGTGGTGTCTCATCCAGGGATTGAAAATTGCATTTAGAAATATCCAAAATCAATATTAATAAAAATACAGCCATGTTTGATACTGAAAGAAAGTATAACTACAAATATAATGTAGAAGAATTCACTAAACTGAGACTAAACAGCTGTGTGAAAAAGAAAATTGAAAGGCCTATAATAACCCTATTAAAAGTCTTTGGGGTGTGCTGGAAGAGACTTGGTTTGACCCTGCTGTCACCAGTATAGTATGCCCCCCCCCGACTTACAAACGAGTTCTGTTCTGGGAGCACGCTCATAAGTCAGATTTGTTCTTAAGTCCAACAAAGTGAGTCCTTTGACACGAATATAACATGTAAAGCATACCAATCCACTTGGCTAAATCTGAGCGGTGTATATATGGCCAAAAACCGCAACCGCATGAAGGCCTTTTTAAACATGCTTAACGAGTCACCTGACCATATTTCAACCTGGGAGGGAGGGACAACACACACAATGTTTACTGTGCTTGAATGGACAGCATTTTGTCTCAAAGCTGTTTTCCACTGTATTAGACTGTGAACTCTGTTTTGTTGAGGATTTTCCAAAATTAGGATTATTCATAATCAGGACAGCCATTTTCTATAATCATGCTTATAGACTTATCCATTGAAACTGGCGAGGCCGACTCATTTCTCCTGCAATGAATTTAAAGCTACCTAACATTTACTTCATTATTAATAAAATTAACAATAATATAAACTAACACATGTGGTTATGAAGTACTGTAAGTTAGCTGAGCGTCAAAAAAGCACAGGTGCTATTTATTAGTTCTTCCTTCTATTTATGTTCAACAGCTTTTACGTCATCAGGATAAATCAGTATAGACGATGAGTGAGCTTTTATGTTAGGGGTTCTACTAAAACTGTAATTTACAGTACTTATAAATGCTGTTAATCCAAAGATGTCAGATGTCGATTTAGACATAATAATATGTGCTTGACGTTAACAATGTGCTTCATAATACTTGTGAACTCAGTGACTCACCAACATACTCATCCATATTAAACGTCTTCACATATTTAAAGGAGATATCTCCACTCTTGTAATATTCAATCAGTTTCTTGTAAAACCCAAGTGGCGTGCTTCCTGGAAAACAAAATTCTAATTGATCATAAGAGAATATTTAAACAGTGAAATTGAATGTACCATCATTCAGAAATATCTTGCTAATAGTGATATAGAACATGTATACAGTGCTGTATGGGCTACTTTTTCAGTTCAGTTACATAAAAACTAACGATAAAGCATTCCTTCCTTTTGCACTCATGTACTGTACCTGTGGGCAAACCCAGAGTAAAATATCTCTCTTCGCTGGGTCTGAACTGGATAATGCGGTTGCGGATGTATTTGGCAGCCCACTCGCTGGCCAGGTCATAGTCGTCAAGGATCACAAGCCTCATGATGACCTTCAAAAAGAGTTCAGATAAGAAATAATCAATCAATGCCTGTTCAGCATTCAAAGTGATTAAATACATAGATTATTTTATCTAGGTGACAATCAATATATGTAACTGGCATATATTTTGTGCATGTAACATAGAACAAATATGTCTTATTTATTAACAAAAAATCTTGGTGATTATGAATGCTCTGAAAGAAATTGCATGAGTTGAATCTAGTGTTTTTGCTATGAACATTTAGGATCTAAGCATGCATTTAGCAAGGTAATACAAGGTGTGCAGTAAATAAAGTTTGAGATCAGCATAAAATACTTATTCATCATCCATACTGCTATGGATAGGGTTGCGGGGGCCTGCTTATCCCAGGAGACCTAGGGCACAAGGTAGGGTACATCATGGATTGCAGGGCACTCAAACGCTCATTCACACACTACAGGCAATTTGGGAACACCAGTTAGCCTAATTAGGAAAGTTAGGAAACCAGAGTACCCAGACCACACATACCCAAGGCAGGAACCTGGAGGTGCAAGATGACAGTGCTAACTAACCACTAAGCCATCATGCTATCAGCACTAAACACTGCTGAACATTTTGATAACAGATGGCAAAAAAAAAAAAAAAGATAATGCTTAATGGTTAGCATGGAGTCTACATGTTCTCCCTGTGCTTGGTGGGATTACTCTGGGTACTTCGATTTCCTCCCACAGTCCAAAAACATGGAGATTAGGCTAATTGATCTTTCCAATTTGCCCGTCATGTGCGAGTGTTTGTGCGTGCCCTGCGATGGACCCAGGGGGTACCTCGTGCCCAAAGTCTCCTTGGATAGGCTCCAGGCCCCCTGCAACCCTGTAACAGGATAAAGCGGTATAAATGAGTGAGTAAACCTAAAGATGGTTTTGAGTTATCCAAAATGTCTTGTCTTTCTCTGTGAGAACTCCTATGACGCCTATCTTTAAGCAAATTAAAAACCTGTTTACAACAAACATAATGATTAAGTTGCCTGAAAAAAAAAATCAGATGACGTTACATTATTTTCTCTCCTATATTATTTTAAAAAACACTTTCCCTCGAGCTAAAGCTACATGTTGCAATATATCAAGGAACACAGGATAGAGCAATTATAAGAAAAACATCTACACAACCTAAATGTTTCCCGGACTCGCATACAAAGTGCTCTGCTGTAATCTATACGCCATTATTCCACTGTGTGCAGATTAATCTGACTAAAGTTTTTTTTTGGTTTCTTGTCTAGATTATCTATGGTCGGCGTAATTTTGCACACAACAAATTCCAATGAAAATAAAATACAAATTGTAAAAGTAAAGAATAAAGTTCTTACCGTAAAAACCTACAGTATGTTTTCTATATCAAGCACCGTCTGTGTGAATGGATGGACTTTTTTTTCTTTTTTGTAAACACTGATCATATGCTTGTTATCCGGTCATATGTTCTGACGTCACCCCACCGGAAGAAGCTAAACCTTGTCTTGGTACGGTGGCCGAAAAGGTTCGATTCTCCGATATACACATCACCAGTGCGCATTAATTCTATGCAATGAACTATGCAGACACGCCTAATTAATAACATTTTAATTATAACATTATATTAAACAAAACAATACTAATAATTTATTAAATACGTTGTATTTATATATTTAAAAAAAATTAATCTACTTTTCCCACTCAGTTTGTCTGTTTTAAGAGAAAATATGTGTATATATGCTGTCTCTCTCACACACACTCACACGCTGTGTTTGTGGCTGACCTTGCCAACAGGAGTCTGGGAGCAGCCGCGCAGAGAGAGAGAGAGAACAATGATGAGTGGTAGACAGGGTAAAGCAAAAGGAGCCAGGGAGGAGAAGGAGGGAGGGATGAAGAGGGGGGAGGAGGGGGTGGGGCGGCTGAGCTTCCTCTCCCAGGATTAAACGCCCGTGAGCGGAGCTCCTCGCTGACAGCATCCACATTTCCACGCGCACACGCACCCGCATCCCGTCTCTTCCACTCTTGGATTCAGCCCAGAATTTGGGGACGCGTCCACCTGCGCGCGCGCGCCTCGCCCTCGCAACACTGAAAACCACGAGGTGAGCGCTGTACCGCATTATTCTCTCAATTACGGCGTGATCTTTAATCATCAATGCTTTGTTCTAATTGCCGAATAAACCGACGCCTCTCTCATTAATGCTGTCATCAAACTATCCGCTTTGTTTTGGCTGTACTTTCTTGTGTCTGATGTAAGCTCCAGTACAGTACATGCATGTACGTGGATTCTCTTACAATGGGATCCTGAGACACATGCAAATCGGATTACAGGACAAAAAAGGGCCATGCTTTTCTTTGTTTATTGCATATTTATTCGATTTGTCTCGAGAGAAAAAAAAAAAACATGCATTTACGAGGAATCACTATGGCTGAGATTGTTATTCTATTCTGCTCGAATAGAAGAAATGAGGTCATATTGTAAGAATGACATATAAAATAACACGAATGTAGAAAAGTTTCATGCTGTGCCATAATGGGTTAATTACCCGATCAATTTTTAATCGGACAAAAACCTCAGCCAGATTGTGAGATGTGTGGCTCATTGTTTGCCTGAAGCTTTTTGTGTGAAGGAGGGGATGAGGGCTGAATGGGGCCACTTCATTGTGTAATGCATGGGCATATAGATAACGCTGTGGATCCTTGGCTGAGCAGTGCTGTGTCAAGTTGGAGAAACGAGGACAAACCTTCAAAGCTTCTCTTCTATCAGTAGGTGAGGTGTGGCTCGGTGCCTGCTGCCTCACTTGTACGTGTGCGCGCGCGGGCGGGCGTGTGTGTGTGTGTGTGTTCCTGCGCTCGCCGCCTGTGCGCCCTTGGTTTGGACGTTCCTGACGCACCGCAGTGGACACGTTGATCTCTTATATGTGTGTGTACATGATCAGCTGAGCTGCGTTTTTGCCATTGCTGATGCACACACGAGCTGTCAGTGAGTCGACGCTTGAATACGCATGCCGTGTGTGTGTGTGTGTGTGTGCAGGATCTGCTGGTGACGCGTGCATGTGCTGCGTAATTTTGCGAGTGTGTGTGTGTTGCTCCAGGGTTTGTCATGAGTCAGTGAAGAAAGGAAAACATGTGATGTAGGTTGAAGTAGGGGGATATCCAGGCAATACTAGCAGCTCCTTCCCCTGTACCACTGCATGAACCCCTCTCTCTCTCTCTCTCTCTCTCTGTGGATGTTTTACAACATTACAATTCAAACATAATCTGAATCAGTTCCAAAACCATATTGTGGTCAAGCTTGTTTTAAGATCTAGCATGTAATTAATCCCAATAAGTATTAAATATGATCTATAGACAATGGCTCGAGTTGCAGTAGTGATCCACTTGCAGTTCAAAGTAAGCACGTGTACCTGGCACATGTGAAAGGAAAAAAATGTCTGCTGATACTGTTTAAAATAAAATACAGAATAAAATATTTTTTGTCTGTTTATGATTTTTTTTTATTTTTTATATTGTATATGTATTTGGTCCATTCCTGTGCCATCCGGCACATCCGGCAACAGATACCCGCCACCTTGGACATATAGCAGTCATTTGTATGGTAGTTACTTAAGGGTTGCCAGCTCGATGCCCAGTTGTCATTCACATTACAGGAAATTTGGGAACATCAATTAGTCTAACCTGCATGTCTTTGGGCTGTGGGAGGAAACTGGAGTACTAATTGGAAACCCACCACTGGGGGAAACATGCAAACCTGATGCACACAGACCCGAGGCGGGAATCGAACCCTGACACTAGAGGTGCAAGGTGACAGTGCTCTCTCTCTCTCTATACAGTTTGTGTGCATATATGTATGTT
>JAQQZT010000002.1:18705887-18719461 GCA_030068275.1 Clarias platycephalus | reverse complement strand
TATGTATGTGTGTGCATATATATATATATATACACACACACACACACACACACACCATGGTGTATATATAATATAACGTGGCTGTTGCATTAATGTCACTGCAACTAGCGAGCTGTTTCCTTGCGATGTTACATATCACTTACATATGTATAATGTTCATCACAGTCAGACCTAAACTGCCACCTTAAGCTGCTTTGAGGTCAGTAGAGATCTGATCATTATTACTGATTGGATCTTGACTTTTTTTCCCATATAGTAGAGTACTACATTCTATCACTAAATTATCGAGACAGTGCTAAATTGCATATTTAATTTGATAACCGGAGGCTACATGAAAGCGGAAATCAACCATTAATGCAAATATGGCAGATTTCCTTATTGCAGTGTAGTTATCTCGTTATACTGTCACTTCCTTATCAGTTAATGTTGCAGCAATCATGTAGTAAATATTCAGATGATCAGAGAATTCCAGATATGTAATAGTCAGACGTTAGGGGAATACTGGGTTTTTGTATTCTGAAAGTTGTGGTTTTAGGCATCAATATTGTATTGTTGTTACAGTATTGTATGGTTGTTGCCCAAACAACCAATTTTTAAATTGTATCCTTAGGCACTTTGCAACCTGTCACAGAAAAAAAACATTTGTTCCCAGCAGAACTCAATCCCTAACTTATTAATACAAAGAATAAAAATTTTGCAAGGTTGAGTATCGTACACTTCTCGTACTTCTTTCGTTGTCAGCCACATACTCTCCCTGTTTAAAGCAGAGTATTACGTCCGGCACATGACTGCTCATAACATCATGGCTACTTTGCCAGCAGCGTGGGTTTATAGCAAGAAAATGCATGTGTTTCTATCACAAATGGAGTAACCAGCTCGGATGGTGTTCATTAAAGTGCTTTAAAACAATGTTTATATTAAATGTTTAATAATTTCTCAATTGTGTCGAAGGATCAGGAAGATAATGTACTTATGAACAGATTTTTTGTCAAAATTGAAGATTTAATATTTTAAATCTATTGGCCAGAGCACAAAACTAACCTTTGTGACTTAATACATGACTTAGTATAATTGGTCACATTTAATTTATTTTAATGTAAAGAAATGAGGGCTGGCTCAAGACGTTTATACAGCACTGCATGTCCTGTGTACATTACTGGTCTCCTTTTTTACAGTACATAAAAACAATTTAATTGACTGAAATTATAATTATTTGGTCATCCATTAGTATTACGGTTGAAATCTCCACTCTTATCGTAATTTGATAGATGCAGGGTGCCAAAATGTAATTAGAAAACAATTCTTCATGCATCCTAATTCTGCTCAATTTGTAATTTCACAATAAGGTTTTTTTCCCAGCGTAAGTACAGTACATGCTGCCCTGTACAGGTTTTTTCAAACCACACAAATCCTATGTTTGTGTAGTTTGTACTTCTATTTGGATAGTGTATGCTTAGCACATTTACATTTTATGTGTTCCCTTTTAAGGCAAGTGGAAAAAAATAAAAAAGTATCATGTCCACTTTCTTCATATTTATTGCACCTGTTATTTTAATTCATCAGCTTTTTCACTCATTTCTGATCATACAATATGGACTTAAATATATTAGTCTTAAATATATTATCTGTTTTCTTAAACAAAAAATAAGCTTGGACGTATTTTTATTATGGCTGTAGGAATAAATGAAGTTTTTAAGTATGAGATTTAAGTACCAAAATTCTTGTCATAAATATGTAAAAACAAATTGCTAAGACAGGCAGTTTTGGATTTGAGATTCTAAAATAGCATTCGAATATGTAGTGACCTGTGTACATTATAAGAACATTACCGTATGTTATACCTTATGTAGTCAGCATGTATAAATATGTATGAAGATATAACTGACAAACTTACAGTGGATAAATAAAGAACAGTGAATCCAAAAAGTGAAGTTTATTACATTGCATTTGCTTTAGTGCAACGTGATGTTTGCTTAAGTATGGACATTTCATCTTTCCAATAGATACAAGCCCATATGGTATCGTTATTCAAATGTATTTGAACACTTTAAACCGACACCCTTGTGAAGATGAGTAGCATCCTGAATCATTCAAAGCACTAAGCTATCTCTGCCAAAAACCTGTCAAAATGCTCTTTTGGCAGAAGATGGATGATAATGATTTAAAACAGGTTTAACATAAGTGGTTACTGAAATGAGAATCAGTACTAACCCCTGAGTAAAACCCTGTAAATGTCTGTGGTGTGAAGACAGTTTTCCATAACCACACACTGTCTAACTTCAATCATCTAGAGTGGTCATGAAAGATTAAGCTAACTAGATAATCCGTAACTGAATTATCTTTCTTATAAGTGTCATGGTTTTGTTTGTACTGCATGATTAAATCCTGAGCAATTAATACTTTACAACTAAGTAAATAATTGCCTCGTATACACTGATCGAACGGAGTTGCATTACAAATTGCCCTTTTTTTGGCAAGTGCTGCAGTATCAGTAGAGAGATCTGTTCAGCTCTGCAGAGTCACACCCGCAGAGACCACGGAGACCACCATTCTCGGTTTACAGATTTTAAAACTTGTGTTCTGCTCTGGTTAACAGAGAGGAAGGTTGGGATTTGACATTCAGGCATTGTGTCCGACAGTGATGTATGTCTGTGTGATTTAGGTTCGCTTTAGCTGGCTTTCTGCTGTAGAGATCTGAAGCAAACCTGTGTGTATAGAAAGCAGTCAGCAGTATTTGATGCATTTAAAAAAAAAAAAATCATTCCCTGCACTAATCCAATGATGTTAAGCTACTGGCAAATGCAAAGCTAATGTCAAAAATAGTATTTATCAGATTAAGAAAGACTCTATGAAGATCGGTTATCCGTGCTTGGGTAGAAGCAGTGTTGTATTCTCAAGGGGCAGAGTGATGCAGTGAAGCTAAGCAGGTGTAGAGTTTCTGCAGCTTGCAGTAAGGTGTGGAAAGTGATATCAAAGAATTAGAATGAGAGATTTACGATTTAAGAACAGACTAATGTGCAGAAATGCAGCGCTCCTGCACAAAGCAATAGTCGTGTACTGACAGACAGGCACCTGCTTTTAACCGATGAAGTTAAGTATAATAACCGCTGAGGGTGGCTGCTCAAGAGATGCAACGAGAGTATTTTTTGTTACCTACCTGTAAAGCATAGGCGACACATAAGGATCACTCTCCGTCGTATTGAGTCGCCGGCACCAACGTCATCACATTTTTATTTCTTCCTAAACCATTCATGGACCTGTGTGTGTATGTGAACCTGAAGTAAGACGAGAGGAGTGAGGGGGCTACTGTGTAGCACACACGCTTTCTGACCGAGAGAGACTCTGGATCTTTAACAAGGAACCTCTCTAATGAAGCTTGTTTTTGCTTTACGCGTGCACACACACACGCGGTCACAATGTTATAATATACAGTACAGTTGACTACATGAGTGACGCACGCGCACCGAGACTGAGCATGGGAGACAATTACCCATAATTCCGCACCGCGTGCGAGAGAAGAACCAGTGACTCAGTTGTGATTATGTGACATTCGTCAGACAAAGTTCACTCGTACTACTCGTATATCAATCCCTCACTCCACTTGTGCTTGTCTTGCAAAATACTCGCAGACCAAGTTACTCGCGATCCAAGGTTCCACTGTACATTACTTCCCAGTGAAATTCTGTGAATGCCCCGAGCAGCGGCAACCTGGCGGAGCTGGGGCTTGAACCGCCGACCTTCCGCTCAGTAACTCAGACACAAACATATAATACTATAAATTAGAATCGATCAATGAAAAGTTGATTTATTTAATTAATTAAAAAACTGAAACTTGTCTATCATATTGATTCATTACACACGAACCAGTATATTTCAAATGTTTATTTCCTTAAATGATTCTGGCTTACAGCTAATGAAACCCAAAATTCAGTATCTCAGAAAATGTGAATATTATGAAAAACGTTCTATAGTAGAGACAATAGTGGTGTCACACTCAAATCAGTTAATTAACTCAAAACACCTGCAAAGGTTTCCTGAACCTTTAAACAGGCTCTCAGTCTGGTTCAGTAGGCTACACAATCATGGGGAAGACTGATGACTTTTTCATTTGGCAACTGGACAGTTGTCCAGAAGACAACAATTGGCACTCTGCACATGGAGGGGAAGACTCCAAAGGTCATTGCTAAAGAAGCTAGCTGTTCGCAGAGTGCTGTATCCAAGTACACTTATGGAAAGTTGAATGGAAGGAAACATGTGATTGGAAAATCTGGTTCAGAAGCAGTGGACTGTGCTGGAGTCAGTGCTTTAAGAGCCACCACGCACAGACGTATCCAGGACATGGGCTCCAATTGTCACATTTCTTATGTCAAGCCACTCTTGAACCCGAGATTCTTGGATCAGAGGCATCTTACCTGGGCTAATGACAAAAAGGTATGGACCATGGTATACCTGTGCTTGATTGGCCAACAAATACGCCCCTTCACTTATCCATCCAATTTTTATTTTTTTTCCTGGGATGATTTTGAGATATACAGTAGGGACTGCTGACTGCATGGAACGCTACTAGATTAATTTGTTGTTAATGTGCGAATAATATCCCAGTTCACATTGTACAGTAGTTTGTGGCTGTGTCTGACAGACGCCTGATATTGGAATAAGATATTTACGTGTGGTATCTGTGAGTCATGAGAACAGAATGGTTCAATTGGTTTCAGCCACGGAGCTACGAGAACTCATGCATTAATGGATGAAACATTTGGACTCATAATTTTGACACGTCAACTTGGACAACTTAAGGAGTCAGCAAAAGCGTTAGGGTCTTAACTGAATCAGCAGCAAAGAGGCGCGCACACACACACACACACACACACACAAACATATTGACACGAGTTCAGAGCTGCACAAACGTAAGGCAGAAATCCATGTACCTTTGTACTTTTTCATTAGTGGTTTCTGTGTTTAAATCTCTTGTCCAGTTCCAAGCATCTAAACAAAACTGTAGATATCGGTATACTAACACACAGTGCATTTCTTTTAATCAAGATTGATAGTCAAAATAATGATTAGGTAATTGTCCCTCTTGGTTCCTTTCTCTCTTGATTCTTCTCAGGGTAGTGAACTTTGTAACTTATTCTTGTGTTGTAAATGAATCATGAATGATATACAGTATGTAGCCTGAACTTCTCTAAAATACTCTCTCTCTCTTTTTCTCTGTTTCTCCCTCACACCAACACACATGCACCCACTGCGGCAAAATCACATTTACTTAATTTGCATGTGATAGTTTATCTTAACACGAGACATTAGAAATTATACATCTCTATATATTTCTTGTTTTCCCTTGTGTATATATCTGTCTTTATATATACTTTGTTCTTATTTTTGTTTTTGTACATTTATTCTTATTTTATTATTATCAAACTTACAATTTACATTTTGTTTTTATTTTTTTAATCCTTGTGTAATGTAATTTTATTTAATTTAATCCTTGTGTAGTTGTATTTTAGTTTGGATTTGTTTCTGTGCGTTGGTACTTGTGTAATTGATCCAATTCAATTTTATTTGTTAATAATGGTCATTGTTGCAAAGCAGCTTTACAGAATAAAAAAATGCTGGAAATAAATTTGGAAAAGTGTAGCCTATAATGTAAGTACTGTATTTCAATTTAAGTCATACTGTGTTTGGGTGCAACAAATAAAATTGGAATTTGATTTTGAAATCATTAATGTTCATAATTAATCATTGAATTCTGTGAATTAGTAATTCGGAGCATTCATTACTTTATCCGAAAGGTTAAAATGTTATAACAATAAAGTTTAACAATGAGACAGATATAAGAGAGAACCTTACCACAGTTTTTCTTTATTTAGTTTAAATTACCATTTTTTCAAGTTAACACACACAAACTATTTCTTCTAGCTGAAAACGCAGTTTCACCTCAGAAAGCACGAATACAGATTTATGACTTAATTTGCAAAATGTACACAGTAAATCTCCAGTAGTTATTTATTTATTTTTTTTTTTTGCTCACTGTAATCTCAGATTCCAGTTTTGGCTGACGGGAGTGAAACGTAGTGTGATTGTACCTCGTCCACCTAAAGATTCAAGATTCATTGTTGTGTGTTCTGAGATAGTTCTCTACTCAGCACAGTTGTAAAAATTGTTGTTTTTTAGTCACTATAGCCTTTCTTTCAGCTCAAACCAGAAAGGCATTCTCCTCTGACCTCCCTAATAAACAAGCCATTTCCACCCACACAACTTCTGTTTACTGAATTATTTTTACCATTCTATGTAAACTCTATAGTTCGTTGTGAATAAAAGTCCTAGGTTGGCAGTTTATAAAGTACTTAAACCAGCCTGTCTAGCACCAACAGGCAGGTCACAGTTAAGTCACTGAGATAAAATTTTTTCCTGTTCAGATTTCTTTACCTGTACATACAGTACATGATGTAATACTGTGTGCTGCTGCCATCTGATTGGCAGAATGAGCAGAGGACTGGAATATTCTTTGGAATTAATAATCTATCTATCTATCTATCTATCTATCTCTCTGTCCCTCTATCCATCTCTCTGTCCCTCCATCCATCCATCCATCTCTCTGTCCCTCTATCCATCCATCCATCTCTCTGTCCATCCATCCATCTCTCTGTCCCTCTATCCATCCATCCATCTCTCTGTCCCTCCCTCCCTCTATCTCTCATAGCAAGTGAATTTCACTGTATAATTAATAACTTTCTCCAAAAATATAGGAGGCATATAATATAATTTATTTACTATGACAACAATGTCCTTTAAACTTCCATTATGAGTTTCACATGTTTCTATTGTGTTTCTTCTTTGGACACATTATTGACCGTAGTCTTCATGCACAGGCGACAACTGCTTTACATGAAACTTTGTAACTAGACTAAACACTTTCCCTTAATTGGATAAAAAATTAAAAAAAAGTTTGGATCTGTACCTTTAAAATGCCACCTTATCTGGCACATGGACACAGAGGAGATTCCTTCATTCCACAGTGGAATAGTAATTAGGAGGTGAGTGATGGACAGCAGCTGCACATGTCAGATCAACTCTGACCGTGTTCGATGCGGATCAGCTCGAAGGAAGATGTGATGCTGTCAAATCATGCAGGAAATGCAGTTTAATCCTTTAAGATTAAGCACACACACACACACACACACACACACACACACGCACACAAACTGGCTAGTATGTAAACTCGTCAGCAGTGGCTGAATTAAAGCAAGGCTTGACTAAAGCTTGGCTGCTGCAGTTAAGGGTTACGTGATCTGATTACAGATTTAGTTCATGTTTAAAAGCTAGACGGGTTTGGGATGTAATCTCTGTAGAGGTTTACCAGGACAGTTACAAAGTTGACTTTTTTTTTTTCCCACAGCAGAACAGAAATTACTGATGCCAGGAGTGATGCCGAGGGCAGCCGCCATGACACTGAGCAAATGTGAATGGGAGGAGGCTGTTCCTTTTTTCCTTGTTAAAGCCATGAATGGACTCTTTCTTTCGACTTTTTTTGTTGCCCCCTGTCTTTATGTCTATCTCTTTGTCTTAGAAGTCTTGGACAGCTTGCTCTCCCTCTCTCTCCTTCTATCTCTCTCTCTCTCTCTCTTTTCCTGTCACTTTCTCCAAATCTGTTCGTCTGCCCTCTCTCTCACTCTTCCTTAATCCCGAAAAATATAAAAAAAATACTTCAATTGTGTCCTAATACTTATGGACCCACTATGATCTATATATGATATGATATATCTCACTATACACTCTGTGCAATGATTGAATGTGGTTCATAAGCTGGAGTAAAGGCTCATTGATTTACTTGGTTTCATCAGCACGTCAATTCATCATATTTAAGCACAGTTAAGACACACGCACTGATAGTGTAGCTGTGGTTTTGCCGAGTGGTGAGTGATCTATATATCAGTGACTGAAGCTTTTACAGTCCCTGTGTATCTCTACTCACTGATGGGAATATCATATTATATTATAGCAATGTGTGTGTCTTTATTCCTATGGCTGAGACACAGTATGTACAGAGGGACGGAAGGGTGTGTCTGAAATCGTGCCAGTTCATTTGTATGCATCACCTCCAGAACGAACGCGTTCGTGCAAATACTTCCGAGGTTTTGTGGGAGCCTCTTTGTCTTGCGTGAACTGTCTTCCAAATACAATGTCTCATTCCTGATCCTGTTTCACTGGTGTATCCACTGTAAGGATTTTAATGGAGTCTGTTACAGTGATTTAAAGTCTATTATTTTAGACTTTAGATAATCGAAGAAGTTGTCATCTGTCTTCCCAGCACTCTCTATATCTCTCTAACATGTTTTTTTCTCATTCTCAGTCATTTAGATGGAGGAAAGGGAGAGAAGTAGGAGCCGCTCCCCACGTAGGGTACGTCGCGTAGAACAGGTTGTAGGGAGATGGCTGCGCCGGTCACGAGACTCCCTCAGCAGGTAGATTTCACACACACACACACACACACGCACACGCACTCGCTCACATGTAATGTGTTAACCTCATCTAATACAGTCACCCAAGTGCTTTTCACCATAAGTGTAAATACACAAAGCAGAAATCTAACACCCTACTGTGCAAACACAGTCATAGATTTCTTTTGTATTTGCGTTTGTTGCCTGTTTGCTGTCTCACGGTACAATATGTGCTAATCGTTTGTCAAACGGGACCACGGCATTACGTGTTGTGTTTGTTTTGCGCATTGTGCTTACAGGTCAGTTGTATTCATCTTTCACTCTTAGCCGACTTGCTGATTACCATGCGTTAAGATTAGTGTGTTCCAGTGGATGGTGTTTAGTTGCTGACACTGCAGTTTTTGCAAAATGTGCACACACAACTTAAATTCATTTATCACACCTTAAGGAGAAAACGCAGTCTAGTTTACTGGTCACTGTGTGGTGCACAGTCCCAATGCTTATGTGAAGTGTTTTAAATAGGATAATATACAGTAAACAGTGTTTAATGGCTGAACCATTACATGTGGGTGTTTCTTAATGAACAGCACAGAAATATTTATTATGGTGGATTGTATAAGATCGACTAACAGCATTTTTCACCATCCAACGTAGTTCAGATCCACGTAATATAATAGATATTGTTTACCTATTATTGTGGACATGCGGCTAGCATATTTAATTTAATAATTCATATTTAAGACATTTGTCTTTTGGCATTCATTCTGGACATTCATGGACACTTATGGACACTACACACCTGCGCATTCATGTACATTTCTGTTTCATTTTTTTGCTTCATGCATATTTGCGCACATATTTTTCTATTTCAAATCCCACTTCATTTCCACACTAAAGTTTCGATATTTTTCCACATTGGTACAGATAATCATTTCCTTTTCCATATTTGTACAGCTAGGTTTTTCTTTATATTGTGTATTTGTACAGCTACTGTAGGTTCTCTTATATTTTTATATATTTTATATTTTTTATCTTCTATAGATATATTTTTCTTTCCTTAGCTAAAGTTAATTTATTTCTTATTTTAGTCCATATTTATTTCTGATTTAATAATCTTTATTTATTAATTTTTTAAGGTCACGGGCGATTGTTTAAGCCTTTCAACTGCATATCGTACTGTGTATGTGACAAATAAAATTAGAATTTGATATTACCGTTTACATTACATTACTCTAATACCACCATTTTTTTTTGCCAAAGAACACTCAGGGAATAGGCACCTGGCTATATACCTCGACATGCGATAAAGCTATGAGTGTATACGTGTGTGATTATGCTGTTTGTTAAAGGGAGCGTATTCTGGGGGACAGGAAGTCGGGACGTTTAGACGATGGAAGTCAACAGCATTTCCCAGTGAAGGAGACAGTGGAGGTGATCAGAGACGCCGTGCTCGACTCGCATGGCTTCACACTCTCCACACAGCTCCCCCTGCTGGTCAGGGATGTTATTCCAGGTACACAACAAACGATAACTCATTATACTCATTGACTCTAGTAGTCTAATGTCTGCACAGTATCAGTATCAATGACAGAGGAACTTAAGCTTGGTGTCACACTCATTCATTCATCCATTCACTAGTACCTGCATTACCCTGATTTGGGGTTTTGGGAACTGTGGGTAAACAGCAGGAAAATACACTTAATGGAACACCAGCAGAGTAGAGATGACCTCGGTCAAGGCACAGGGGCGTGACTCTTATAATGGATCAAGTACAAAAATGACTGACTTGTATAACTAACAGTATAATTTAACTGTATTTACATGTTAAAACATTTATTGCTAGCAATGAACCATATTTCAGCTTCACACAAACACACACACACACACACACGTTATTGTGAAAATGGTGTGGCCTTACATTTGGACATAAAAAAATAATCTATACATGTGTGTAAGCTGCACTTCTGATGATGATGATGATGATTACTTAAGTGTACAGTCATGTAATCTATACATTTTAATCCCAAAACATCTGTCCAATACATTAAGTAATGCAGCTTTTAAAAATGAATTAATAGATGATCTGTAAATTTATTGATCCAGCCATGATTTAGTTTTATGATTTAATGCCTTGCAGTAATTACTTCAATTACTGATTGATTCCTCTAATCATACTTTGCTGTTTAATTTTTTAATCTTTCACACCTTCTTGTTCAGTTTTAAGGAATGATTACTGTTATAGACTAATCTGAAAGAATTTGTTTTTAATAGTTTTGAAATAACTGACTTGTGGATATACAGTATGTATGCAGAGTAGAGCATGGCCGATAACACTGGCTGTGTAAATGGTTGTTAACGACTTCATCTGTATGTCACTACAAGGCTAATGGCCAAGCACTCATTAAGGTGGTGGTGCTGCAGTGTGTGTGCATGAGGGGGCCAATTTGGAAAGTGTTGTCCCGCTGTCCACAATTTCTGTAACACCAGTACAGTACATCATAACCCTGATATGATGAGATACAGATCTCTTTAATTGAGTGTCCTTATTCTTCCTGGAGGTATGATTTATTACACATTTCAGTCGGAAATTAAAGCAAATTTCACAGCCTGTCTCGGGGTGAAAGAGTTTTTTCTATTTATTAGATCTCGCCATTAGACGTCTGAATTAATTGCCAGAAAGAATTAAACTGCAATCTAGAGTTGGATGAGTTGCCTGGACAGCTATAGTCCAGTAAAGCATTTCTTAAATACCTATGGACCTGAATTGTGGTAGATGTTACAAGAGATTGTTTCTCTACCATGCAGATTTACCAGCTTGGTTTGAGTTGTGCTCAGTTTCTTCGCTGGTGTATGCCTGTGCTGTGCCAGATACAGTAGATGGAGTCGGCACACCATTTAACCAGATGCTGCGACACATCTTAAGCTCAGATTTAGCTGTGAAAGCAGCTTAAATGATGGGCTCATGGCAAATTAAAAATACTCCCAGGATAACGCAAAAATGTGTCGCTCAGAAATATGCTAGGAAAGAGCATAAATATGAGTAGATATTTACATGAGACGTTGATGGACATGCTTTCTCTATAAATAATAGCTCAATAGTTCTTTTCAACCATCCTGGAAAGTCCATGTCTTTTTCTTTAAAGCTTTGTTTAATATACTGTATATACTCTTTTTTGGCCACTCGTCATAGCATCTTGTCTGTTGTGGTGAAGGAAGCATACCACATGTTATTGTATTTACCATCCCAGAAAGTCTATATATAATACGAGTTATAACTCTAATCTACAATAATCCGCATTAGGAACACTTAATGAGGGTTGTCTTTTGCAGTTTGACTGACTCACTCAGAAATCTCAACATCCATTTCAGATTCTCATGCTATGATTGTAGCTGGGGCGTCTCCAAAAGGCAGGGTCCTGGACAAGCACGCCCTTAATCCATCTTTTTCAGATATCTCTGAGCATGTTCTTCAGTGTACCATTGCTAATAACACGTCTCAGTGTAACATTTCTAACCTGATGCTCATTTTATATTAAGTAAAAAGAAACATATATTGACTAACCTTGGATTTGGCAGTTACAATCATGTGCTGTAATGTTTAGTACCCCCTTTTTTAATTTTGAGGGTTTTTTGGTGTAAAAACATAATTTAATTCTAATTGTAGTGGTTCATAGTATTAGGCAAACACAACCTCCAGACAAACAACCTATAACTTTTTTTTTTTTTTTTCTTAGCAATTATTTATTTAACAAAAATGAATCCACAAACAGATATGCGTGTAATACTACTCACTCACTCACTCATCTTCTATACCGCTTTATCCTGTATTTAGAGTCGCGGAGGGCCTGGGGGCCTGGAGCCTAACCCAGGAGGCTTGGGGCACGAGGCGGGGTACACCCTGGACAGGGTGCCGATCCATACACATACATACACTCACACGCTCATTCACACACTACGGGGCTAACCGACATGTCTTTAGACTGTGGGAGGAAACCGGAGTACTCGGAGGAAACCCACCAAGCACGGGGAGAACATGCAAACTCCATGCACACAGAGACGGGAATCGAGCCCGGACCCTGGAGGTGCAAGGCGACAGTGCTAACCACTACACCACTGTGCAATACTAAGGTCCCCTTAATGCTGCGGTGGGAATGAACTGTGAATAAGAGAATTTCCAAAAAACACAATGAATAAAGCAATTTTGTAAAGAAGGATGGACCAAGATTTCTCGACGATGTGAGAGACTGATAGTCGTATACAAAATTAACTTAGTCATTTTTGGCTTCTTTTTTGTTAAATAAAAAATAGTTCATGATGCTGCTTGCCTGAGATTGTAGTTGCTTTAATACTAAGACCAGCTATGATCAGATGATTATTATGTTTTTACACAAAAACACATAGAAAAATAAGAGATACTAACTTTAACACATGACTGTAGGTAACAATGTGTTTTTTTTTTTTCTTTTTTTTTTCTTTTTTGTGAATTTGTCTCAACAAACTAACTTGTATTGGTTGCACTATAAAACGTCAGGGCAAACAGGGTCAGAGTTGAATTTGATTAGCTGCTCTTTTCGTCAAAAAACAATGACCTTGGTAGAGCGAAGCAATTTTGCTGCTTCTCATCTACAGACAGTCTGACATTTACTCAGCCTGTCTTATCGGTTGGTGTGTGTGTGTCTGTGTGTGTGTGTGTGTGTGTGTGTGTGTGTGTGTGTGTGTGGCTGTCGGGAATAGTTCTACCCCTCTCTATGTGAGGCATCCAGCTGTGCGCCACATCAATTCAGATTCAGCTTCTTTTTTTCTTTTTTCTTTTTCTTAATCATCATTACCGAGGTTACAGTGAAAACACTCTTAATCACTTTTGCGTGTGCATGCAGATATTTAAAAGACAGAAACTTCTAAATTGGTCACGCAATCATCTCTTTTTCCGTGTGTCTGTTTGGGCTGTGTGATTGCATTATATGCCTGTCAAGTTTGAAAAGCAGTGAGAGCCAGCTGCTTCTCTTCCATTTATTTCATTCTTTAAAATGCAGGTGCACTCAAAGAGGATGTACATACAGTATGCACACACACACACACACACACACACACACACACACACACACACACACACACACACACACACACACACAC
>JAQQZT010000002.1:18681011-18694432 GCA_030068275.1 Clarias platycephalus | reverse complement strand
ACACACACACACACACACACACACACACACACACACACACACACAAAATCTCAGTCAAACCCATTTACAGGCAAATAAGTCTACCAAGATGTAGAACCTTTGTCCACTCAAACTGTTGATCTTGCCAAGTCTCCTTATGAACTTTAAACAGGATATGGTTTTATTGATACACACAGGAAGTATTTTCTAACAATATCTTATTTCTTTAAGTATGTATTCAAGTACTTATTTATTTTTACAAACTAAGTGTACGCACCGTGGATTATAACCTATAACTACATTTCTGTTTTGTTGTATGTAAAGTCCTACCTCTTGGTCTAATAACTAGTGAAAACTGAAAGAAATAGACAGTGTTATGGTGTCTAGTGTCTGTATTTATTTTATTTTTTTTGTACTGCTCTTCACTGATTTAAGCATGGTACTTTATAAGACGGACAAGGCAGACACCGACCCCCTGTTTTCTTACAACTGACCATGTGTACATAGAATAGATGCTAGAAAAAGGATGTATAAAACATAGTCAGTTACATTTCAATTGTGTGCAGTAATTTATCAACTCGCTTTCTAAAGTTTGTCTTCTTTCTTTTTGATTGAAAGCTGGCGGAGATGGGAATTAACGGATGTTGAGAGAAATTTGAAAGTGTTTAATTTTCTATCAATACGTCAGTATAAACCTTAATGTATTTTTTTTTTCATTGGCAATTTAGCTTACTATTAAAGGTAGCAATCAGTTTTATCCAAAGATGATACAGCACAAGGTGTTTTGTCATTGTGACCATTCATTTCTAGCACTAGTCAAACTTCACTATTTTTTTACTTATTTTATTACTATGCAAGTGTCACTAATTCATAGCTGTTGTCAAAGTTTTTGTATCGAACACCACTCATATCTGATCAAAACTGATTTGATAATGGGGCTTCCCAAATGAACCTAAGCCTTATTCTTGATCTAGACATACTTTTATGGAGATCAAGGTCAAATTAAGTACTTATGCAATTGCAACCTGGGTCATAATTCGCCTTCTGATGATTGGGGTAAAAAAAAAGTTTGCAAGGTATTACAACTAGTTCTTCGGTAGGCAGCCCAAATTTAAGTAAGTGTTCTGCATTTTATTAAGTATGTTCAAAAAATCATTGTGTCATAAAACATTGTACCTTTTAGAGCCAGTTAAAGCTCTGCATGGTCACTGGTAGCATTCATCATTTCATCTTTTATGTAAAAGTAAAATCGGAGGTTTGAATCTGCATGAGAGAGCCTGTTCTATATCAGTGCAAACTGTCAGTTCTGGAAGATGATTAAACAGATAATTTAACCAAGTCCTTATAGCCTGTTGCACTTAATTGATCAATTATGAATATATGGTTTAAATTAAGTCATTACATTATAGGAGAGCTTCCAGATATTGTTTGTCAACTAATACAAAGTTCAACATTACAAAGTAGTGTTTGAGGCAACCGGTCACACGTATAAGAGTGGCATAAAAAAATCAATAAATAGCAAAATGCAGAAAGAGTTTTCTTATGCTGACTCACAAATGCATATGTTGTCCTATCTGTTAACATGCCAGCACAAGTTATGACACTAATTGTTACACTGACAAAGATGTCGATCAGCCATATCAATCTACCTGAATGAGGAAAACCTCAAACGCTCCTGTAGCTATTCTTTTCTGTCATAATTGTAGCAAATAAAAATGAGAAACCTATACTAAATTAATCTTTGTTCACGGATAGCTTGCATTCGGAATCCACGTAGCTCTGAAACAGTGAGAAATTGTCTGAATAATGAACGGACAATCCTGAAGTCGTTTTGCGTTCCTTCTACTGTATCAATAATTAAAGAATGAAATTGAATGGAATGTGCTGCTGATTTGTTTCTTTAATGCTGATTCATGTTTTTAGGTCCTTGTTCATTTTATGCATTCATTCACACGTTAACCAGCGAGCTATGCAAAATCTAAATAATAATCTAGACCAACCTGATCGATGAAGCTGGATGTGTCTCCCCGATACAGTAGCATCATGCTCTGTCCATACTGCCTTCACGGATGTCAAATGAAGCTTAGTTTTAATAAGATCTTTAATGTGAGGTACTAAATTATTAATGTATGATGGTCTCTATAAGCATAGTTATAGATTGTCTAGTGTAATCAATTATAGAACTCTAATACTAAATTTGTTGCATCATAAGATGGTATGATTAATGCATAATGGATGTTAAACATTCAGACATCTATGAGTTTTGTTTGACCAATTTACATTTTTAGGATGCACTTTATTGGAGCATATCATTTATCTTTAATGTTCAGTCTTTTTAAAAACAACCAAAAATAACATTACTTATATGATCTGTATTAATATCCCCTATATACAGTGAAATGGTTTTGGCCATAACAACCTTAGTTTGTATGCAATATTCATGCTAATATAATCTTCCAAATGATGGATGAAGGAAAACCCAACATAAAGTGTGTACATGAGTAACATGAGTATCAGTTCCACGTGCACACTACCTTGGCCAAAGTATGTGGACACCTGACCATCTATAAATAAACGAAAGATTTTGTCTGTACATTGGTCAGAACTCGTTCTATGTATTATACATTGGAGGACCTGAAACCAGTCTCAGAAAATTGTCTGTCTATATATACAGTATGTTGGTCTAGGCAGCATGACGCAAAACTGGCTGGACAGAATTGAATGAAACCTTGGCAGTACTTTGGTATTTGCCTGAAGTTAAGCCTGCACCATAAATAAAATATGAGCGGAATTATGAGTTATGAGCAGTTAGTTATGTGCCAGATTATGTCAAAGCATCTAGCGATTAAATTTTTTTTTTTTTTTTTTTTAATAAGTACATTTTATTTCTTTGTATTATTAAGTTAGTGAGCTCTGCCATACAGAAAGACATGCAGACATGTACAGTATGGTGCCTCAACCTGAAATAATAATACCACTGATTACATTAAAGCTGTCAGCTTATTTTTTGTTTTAACCTTTTAACTATTTCCAAAAACTTTTTTCTTTGTCCTTCCCCAAACTGTTTCTACAAATCTCGAGTTACACAATTCTTCAGAATGTCTTTAAATGTGTTCCTTCATCAGAACTAAAGCACCAGCATGATCATGCCATGTGCACAAGGTAATGTTTATGAAGACATGGTTTGCCAAGGAAAGAGTGGAAGAACTGGAGTGGCCACATTTAGGATGAACTGGAAGATTCACTGTGTCACGTGCCTCCTCACCCAACATTGGACGGGTTGAGATCTGATGACTGTGAAAGCCATAGCGTATGATTTACAACATGTTCATTCGCTAATAATAGGCAGTGTATTAGCATGTACTGTATATATTTAATGCTTTTTTTCCGACAGTGTACTTTTATTGTCTTAGGGTTTTATTATATAAATTATACAAATAAAGAAAAAAATATGGATCCCTTTATTGCCAAATAACAGAGTTATTTGAGTAGAAGTTTATATGAAGTTTCCACTACTGTTTCTACTTCCTGTAATTCCTACACCCACTGGATTCCCTGGATTAGATGCTCTGTCACAGAAGTAAATGATTCCACAGAGGGATGTCATCCAGCCTCAGGAGACACTTTATCATAGTAACCATTATGTCCATTATGTCAGCGGAGGTTATACAGACAGAATTTAAAAACTGGGTCACTAGAGCTCCGTGTGCAAGAGAGAGAGAGTCAGGGATTCATATTTACAATACCGTGAATGAAAGGAAAATGCTGGAAAATAAATTTATTTGTACCATGACTTTTCCATCATAATGATGTGTATTAGTGTATTCAATTTTTCCATTTCCCATCTAAGGGACAGCTTTTTATTTCTGCACTGAAGGGTATTTGTATCACCAGGCAAGATGGGGGTTGGGGTTAGCTGACATGCTAACTTGTTTACAGCTCGTCATGGCAGTGGTCCTGAACCCTCATCCTTGCACTGTACATTTTAGTGTTTTTTCAGCTCCCAGCACATATTGTTTTTTTTCAGATCAGATGATTAACAGCCTTTTCTGAAAAGAAGTAGATGTGATAAAGCAAGGAAAACACTAACATTTGCAGGACAGGTGTCCTCAATGAATCGAACCCGGACCCTGGGAATAAAAATGAATGTAATATTTATTTTAGGATAGAAATACAGTAAAACACTGCACTGTTTTTTTTTATATTATTATTATTATTATTGATTATTTTTGTCTCTGTTGGGGAAAAATAGGCCAAGCTGACCAGGGGTAATTTGCTTTCTGTTTTTAAAAACACAGTATCAACAAATTAGTCATTGAAAATACAGCCACCCTAGAATAATGAAGAAAGTTTGAACTACACCAGCATGTGGCAGTAAAGCATAAAGTTTCCCCCATGAACAAAATGGTGAGAGCCAAATACACAAACATCTAAATAACATCTAAAGTGAGAATATATAAAGAATATATGCCTTTAGAACTTTGAGGTATTACTAATAATTAATAATTATACATAAAAACCTAATTTTGAACTAAATTTGAATTTTGTTGTTTGAAAAAAATGCCATCTATAATGTCAAGCAGTATTTCCATGTACAACTGCACATTTTAAATTTCAAAAGTACACATACAAGCAATTTCTAAAAAGCATTCAGTCACTCTAATAATTCATATTTTTAGACTGACTTTCAAAATAGTCTCTGGGTAATTTGCAGCTAAAAGCAGTCAATCACAGAACCCCTTAAATCTCTCTCTCTCTCTCTCACACACACACACACACACACTGCAGCATATTGCAGCACAGTAGGAAGAGGCAGTACTTGGAGTAAATGTGGGTGAAACCCTGCATGTGGGATCTTCAATCAAGATTTTTTGCTATAATGACATTTTAATGCTTTAAATAAAAGTACCTTGGACAACTTGGCTTACCTATAAATATAGACAAATCATTGTGATATCATTTTTGTTCATACAGCACAGCTCTCCTTGCAACTATAATGGGTTTGTCAAGATGGGCTTTAAATACAGTATATATCAGCCATGATGTTTGTAATAGTACAGACATATAAAGTCGAAGCACCTCAGTTTGATCATCATATAAGGAATAGTGGAACAGAATTACATCAGACTGCATTACAAGCAAAAAATATTTAATAAAAGTATTAGTTAAGGAACATGCGTGCCAGTACAACCTTATGTTTTTCTTCCTCCCAAAATATTTCTATTTGTTTTACACAAATAGGGGTTCTGCTTTTTAATTTATTTTGTGAAAATAAATAAATGTTTTTTTTTTTTTTTAAATCAACCTGCAATTTTAATAGTGCTGTGTAGACTTTTTTAACCACTGTGTACCTGGCACCACACAAACACCAATAGTGCACCATGGTTAGTGATCAATGAATGACATTTTAATTAACAATTAATTAACAAAATCATAAACAAACACACTTTTTTTTTTTTTTTTTTTTAATAAATCTGATTTGGAACAAATTAAATCAGTACGAGAGAGGTGGTGTTCAGTGAATACATGTAAACACGATGTAATTGTTTATCTCTTGTTGGAATAAATACATTTTCCAAGTAACATTAGGTGACGAGTTACTGAGTGGGAAATTTTCCTTCCATTCTCGATCGGTTAAGTCCGTAAGAAGAGCTCTCTCCCACCAGTCTCTGCTACTGACTTTCATCCACACGAAGGGACCAGGTATTTAACCCAAAAAATTATATGTTAATGCTTAACAGTTGTTGGCAAAATGATTAAAAAAAACAAACACAAATAGCTTTTTCAAAAAAAAAAAAATAAATAAAAATTTGGTGATTCTAGAAATTGTTATACAATTACTCTTCTTACACTGACCCGGCCTGGAGTTTAAGAAATGAATAAATATATATTCAATCAGCAAAATATTTTTGATGTTCTTTGAAATTCACAATGAGGAATGACCAGATTGAATTAAACCAGCCTTTCCACATAAAGCTATACTTCTTTAAACCATCAAAAGACAAAAATATATAAACTCAGCCTCTCCATACACTGTGAGATCACTTCCAAAAGCAACAATTCAGTATCAATTGACAAACCTCACAATGTCACTTTTCCCTGACCTGCTGTTTAAAAAAAAAAAAAAAAAAAGAATATGTAAAATTTTTCATATAACCAACATTACCACTACAAAATTACACCACGTGAATTTCAGCCACAGAAATAGATATTCACAATTCAGTGATGATTAAATTTCTGGCTTTGCACTTTTATCAAAAAAATCTTTATTATCGACTGAGCTAAGACTTATATATATATATACATATACAAACAATGTATACAACCATATATAATGCTGTCTGTAGCACATAAAAAAGAGGCTCTTGTAGGGTACGGAGATGGAAATTTCATAGTGGATTAGAACACTAAAAAAAAAAGGCATGATGACATGAAACTGTCAGCCATTTATACATTCTCTGTGGCGGATTGTCAACACATCAGACCTAAAAAAAAAAAATTTAAAAATAAAAAAGCCCAGTTCTTTAACACAGTAGACAGTACTGGGCAAAAGTTTTGAGACACCCCTCATTTCTTTATATTTCCATTTGGCAGAATTTTGCTATAATATTTGTGCTTTTTTTGCTACAAATATATTTTTCTAGGAAAATGAGACAATACAATGATTTATTGTAAATACTGTATATACTATATAACACAGAAACTTTGCATAATTCTCAGTCAATATTTGGTATGCCCGCTGTTATTCAACACAGGCTGCACTTTCTTAGGCAAGCTTCATTGTAATTTCATGGGATATTTCTCCAGGCTTCTTAAAAGATGTCCCAAAGCTCTTTGGATGTTGGCTGCCTTTTATTTCGTTCGATACCTGAATAATGTTAAGAACCGGGTTTTGGTGAAGCCAATCCATGACTTCCAACGAGGTATGCGTATGGCTCTTTGGACAGAAAATATAAAGAAATGAGGGGGCTCAAGACTTTTGCACTTTACTGTAAATATACAGTTTTTCAAATATTTATTATTATAAACAGGACGGCTGATTCTAACTAAATGCAACGTCACTCATGGTGCACTTAGAAGGAGGTCAAGTGGAAGACTAATAAGTGTCCATAGATATATTGGTACATCACATAGCAAAAGGAAGACAGGACACTTGTCTTTTCCTCCTAAATCATAATGCATATATTTTCAACTAGGCTCATGTTTTTATTAACAAAGAAAAGTGGGTCTGCAATTCGTATCAGTACTCTCGTCTGCTTAAAACACATTATCTGAATGTTCAGTCTGAATAATGTATTAATATACCACACAACCAGTTAGGTATTATGCAACCCTGCATGCCCAAATGTCCTTAAATCCATGTCAAACTACATATGAGGCGTAAGCTATGAATTAAAAAAACTGTATATTAAGTGCTTATGATGTTAATACTGTATGTTTTCTTCTTTAAACTTCAGTACCTGCAAATGAATGCATTGTAAGAACACACCCTGTGTGAGATGACAATAATTCACAGAGCGTCTAAATTGCAGGTTATATTTTATGACAGTTTAATAATCCCTGTTACCAGAAGGCAAACAAAAGTGGTACAGAATCACAATTAAATAAGCAAACATTCCATGTATTACCAGGTCACCATCAGCTCCTACTGAGTGCTTGGAAAGTCCAAAAATGAATAATTTAAATCATCTAATCTCAAAACCTTTGACATGCTATGTACTTTAACCAAACGTGTGTGGACACCTGACCTTCACAGCCATATGCTGTTCCTCCTTAAACTGTTGGAAAAACTAAATCCTGTATGCTGTAGCGTTACATTTTCCCTTTACTAAGACCAAGAGGCCTGAACATATTCCAGCTGGATAAATGTGCCTGCGCAGTCCATAAAGACAAAATTTGACTGGCCTGTACAGACCCCGGACCTCAACACCTGAGATTAACTGGAACGTTGACTGCACCCGAATTCCCCTCCCCAACATCAGTTCCTGACCTCACTAATGCTCTTGTGGCTGAAAATCAGGCTTACGGTAATCATAATAGCAACATGGGATTAAATCTGGCACAGAACAGTATGTTCGTAATGAACAAATAATTGGGATGTTCTAGTGTCTCCAAACTTTGAGTCATACGACATATTTTCAGGAGAATCTACTTTAGGCATGCGGTTTGTACAATACTAAACTGGTGGCTTCCTTTATTCACGGGGAAAATGACTTTTCTACTGGAGTTACAAGGCTTGAAAACAAAAACTGTGCTGATAGACTAAAATCGGTGCTAAATAGTGAAGTGGTGTTATTTTAACTTCCTTCCAAAAGCCTTTCATCAGTGCTAACAAGAAGTGAAATTAAATACAGATAAATCAAATGCATGTGATATGGTCCAGGTAACAATCAGTGTGTTTTATTGTGATTATTACAAATAACATCACGGACATTTCATAGGCAAATGCTGTTCAGTCATAGAACACTTAATCTTGATTCCCATCTCTAAAGCCCATCTTTTAAGCCGCGTCTCAGCGAAGGACAGGATTATGATGAATATAAAGGAACATTTACGGAAACATAGCAGAAAGATATTTCCTTTTCATAAACATATCCCTGTTAAATTTGAAAGTGAATACAAAAGGTGATGGCAGTGCCCTTAAGCTCTGTGCTGTGGCAAAGAACAAATATCGTCAGCTATTGTCGGATAACGAGCATCCTGCGAGGTCTTTCCTTTCAGCTCTCTCTCCTCATCCCGTGATCTCTCCTCATATGACTTTAAGAAGCAGTTCGTATGTTGCATTAATGATGCCCCATGAGAGCAATGAGCGGTGGTAGTTGAGAGTCGCGCCACGGAACAGCATCACGACACTCCTGCCCCGCTCCCTCCACACCGTCAGGAGCACCTGGCCGCAGGGCACAAACGCACCACCGACCTGTGCCTGTGCGCGGGACTTCGCCACATTCAGCGGGTAGAAGAGGACGCCGAGTCCAGCTCCCAGCAGCCCGCCGCACACGAAGTCGTTCAGCATGTGTCCGGCGTGAGTGTGGGCTTCGGGCAGCAGTTGCCGTAGAGGCCCGCGAAGTCCGAAGAAGAGCATGTTGCTTGGGCCGTTGCGCAACAGCACGGGCATCAGGCCACGGTAGCACTCACTCACCCCATGCTGACGCAGCAGTGAACCAAAAGCGTGCGCCGTGTTCCGGAAACGCCCGGCATGCCGGTGATCCTGGAGCAGCGTCTGCACGCGCTCGAACGGCGTCAGCGCCGCCTCGGCTGTACCGGCCAGAAACGCCGCTGTGCTGCGTGTGACAATTTCGGGAGCGCCGAGAGACCCGCCGTGTTCCAAAAGCAGTCGCGAGAAGTCCT
The DNA here is from genome assembly GCA_030068275.1 of Clarias platycephalus. Lineage (NCBI taxonomy): Eukaryota > Metazoa > Chordata > Actinopteri > Siluriformes > Clariidae > Clarias > Clarias platycephalus. Next base: position 18,685,105 of record JAQQZT010000002.1, on the reverse strand, counting down.
CATACAGGCCAAACATGAGAGCCACCGTGACCGTTTTCTGCAGCAGCGGGGGCAGCAGACCACGGTACAGGGTTCGTAAACCTTCTTTCTGTAGCTGACGTACTGCCTCGGTGGCGCGCAGGCCATGCAGCTGTTGCCGGAACAGCACCTTCTGGATCGGGAAGGTGATGAGTATGTTGGTAAAAGCAGCCACCGAGCCACAAACATAGTGCTTCCCTCGAGGTTCAAGACCCACCTCTAAACTGTGGGTAAGAACAGGGCTACCAGCACATGGCTTGCCAGGGGGAGGGGGAAGGGCTTGAGTTTGCAGGGAGGAGTCTGGGGCCATGGTGGTAACCACCCCCATGGGATATCAAGCTACTTGTTCGTGTTTAGTGCCATATTCATTTCAGCGCACTTCATTAGACGCGCACCCTGTAAAAGGAAAAAAGAAAACAGATTGTTACAATGATAAACCATATCTACATGAACACACTGCAACTACCGCAGATACACTCAGCAAATAGTCCATCCAAGTTCAACAATACATTTTCACACTTTAATGAAGTAGAATTCAAATCGAGGACTCTGGGTAGAGGAGGGTATGTGTGTGTGTGTCACACCAAAGTGTGTGTGAGATAGTGGATATTTTGTTAATCCCAGGTTTGTTTTCACACAGATCATTTCCTTTAAAGTCACGGATTGAGTGCGTCTGTTAAAAAGCCTCCCGGATAATAATTTTTCAATCCTTAAACTCCATTTCACTCCTTCAAAATGGGCTTTTTTAGTGTCTATGTAAAATGAGCTACTGCTGAGCCACGCCCCTGCAAACAACAGCAGAGCTGAGCAACAAGACGGAGGAGGGTCACAACAGGGGAACAATATGAGGTCACAATAGGGGGAAATCTAATTGGCTTGTTTAAACTCTGGCTAATACAAAAATAAATACTTGGTAAAATAAAATAAAAAAATAGTCAACTTTTTAAATAAGATGCTAAGAAGACAAGAAGAAGACGGGGACTTTAAATCGGAATGGGAATTAGAAAAGGTTGAGTACACTTTGAAAAGAAAGCAAAGGGAAAAAAAATGGAAAAAAGGAAAGAAAGAACAAGAAGCAGAGCATAGAGCGGATTGTGGTAACCATAAGGAAGAGGGACAAAGAGGAGCTTTCTCCTTCAGGGGAGGACCAATGGGAATTTGGAACGGTTGAGTACAATGTAAAAATTGTAGAAAACGGAGAAAGAGGACAAGTAGGAAATGTAAATGTAATAATGTAATGTAAGATTTGAATTTGTTTCTCATATTAAAATCTTTCCTACACTTATAACTAGAGGTTCCTTGCCTGGGTGCAGATCCTGACGCCTGTGTGCCGTCACTACCTGCGGATGTTGTATGTGATCATCTCTCTGCCGCTCCTCCAATATCTTGATTCTGCCTGTCGTATGCGCTGTGTATATGTGCCCACAGTATATGTGCGTGTCCCCAAATTGAACTGCAAACCAAAAATGTTTAAATGTCTTTAAGGCCAATATATTTTTAATGCGGTTATTTTGGTATTTCACAAATAAAAATTTTATTCAAAACATAGGTGACATAGAAAACTCGTGTGGGAAAGCGGTTATAGTTGGTGGTAGATACAAGGGAATGGTGACTGCAAGTTGGCATAAAGACTGGTTGAGTCCGGTCACCCACATAAAACAACATCCCAACATAATGCATCATAGATTTAATCTAGCACAAGCATTTGTTGTTTGAACCTGTCCAAAAAATAAAAAATAAAAAAATTGCTCCCTTTCAACGTTATTTTCAGCTTAAATAATCCCGATAACATCGAAGGAGTGTTTAAATTGAACTGGGACTTGTGATTAAATTTCTCATGAACAAAAGGTGAAAAACCCAGTGACAGTTACAGCGAACTTCAAGCACAGTACAGTGATGAGACGTTTAGTCGTAAATCAGATTCAGAACGACGATACCAGCTGAGGTGGTTAAGAGCCTACTGCAGTCGTTCTTGTGAACATTTTTGTGAACAAAGCAAAGGTTCTTTCCTATCCGCGTCAATATCAGTGGGTGTTTGAAAGGCAGCATGGTGGGTAGTGTAGAAAACCACTAATCAAATCTTGGACATCACTGATGATAGTCATTCAGGGTGGATTTTTCCTTTCATTTGCATGTTCAGGTTAACAGTTAGGTGAAATCATTCAATGGCAGAGACTTAGTGCATGAGGCAGGGCACTCCATGCCAATCCATCACAAGTCACGGACATGGACACCACTTAATTTGGGAAGACCAATTAACCTAATCTGCAAGTCTTGGACTGTGGGAGGAAACCGGAGTACCCGGAGAAAACCCACTGAGCGCAGAGAGAACATGCAAACCTGAGGCGGGAAACGAATCCTTGACCCTTGACCCTGGCCACAGTGCTAACCACTAAGCCACAGTGTATTGTGGTCTCCTCTGTACAACAGACCAAACTGTAGCAAGTATGAATCAGAAGGTAATATATAAGGTTCAGCCTGGAAGTAGACAGCCGCCGAGGATGGTAAGGTTGCACTTGATGCAAACACTGAATGACAAACTAGCTTTCGCACCTGTCCAAACGCACTGAAACACTGGAGCTCTGAAATTCAGCGAGTTGAATGCACGTCGGAAAAGCACTACACAAATAACCCTTAACCAACACGAGGCCATGATTCAGCAACTTTCTGTTTAAGTACTGTATAATGGGGAAATCCAGGTCTGGCAGCGTTCTGTACTACACAGACTGACATTACCTTTGCTGATAAAGAGTTGGATCATAAGTCCATGTATTTTCCGTGCCTGAACTTATTTCACTACTGCATAGTCGGCTTTATAGATACATTTTGATCTTTATATTTTAGTTAAGAGATTTTCAGGTCTCCAGCACTCGTTTCATTCTTTTGTTCCGCGCTTCGGCAGCGTCATTTTTCACTCCTTGTAACAGGATCCCTGAACAGATATCGTTTTATACCCTGCCCCAGCTGTGCGAGAGGTCAATAACTTTAGTTTTAGGGCTTGTGGCAACTGCTTTTCTGATTACGTCGCGTAATATGGCCGCTCACAGGGCTATAATTTGAAAGAAATATAACGCCGGGCATACCATAATGATTATGATAACTGTCCTGATTTATAAAGATCGGCTATGAAGGCATAGAAAAACCTGTATCGGTCAGCCTCTGGTACCAAAGTGAGTGAAAAACTACAAGTACACCCTATGAAGCGATTCCTCTGATCAAAAGAACAAAGACGCTTTTCTCTTTTGTTTTGTTGATGGTCTGAGTCATGACCATACTGCCTTAACTGGACTACTGAGTCCTGTAAACCCCACCATGGAGCAGTGTGTTTAAAACAGTTACTCGCTCACACTAAAGGGCTTGGTGGAAGCGCTAGGAAGCTGCATGAAGCCACGTTTATTGAGAATGTGATCGACCCGGTCACTGTAACCTGCAGCAAGGACACTGCCTGGCCAAAAAAAAAAAAATCTGTCAATCAATCATCTGTATTTAAATAAGCAAACACTTTGACTGGATAATTAATGCAGTGATGAATGTGTTTTAGGGAATTACAATCATTTTAAGCCTAACTGATGCAATGAGCAGTTTCTGATTTCTTAAACAACCACATCATAAGATGTTACTGTGTTTCAGAAGAGTTCAATTATCCTACATCAAGCAGCATTACTTTGCTGCTGAGAAAGTCCTGTTTTTTTTTTTTTGTTGTTTTAACCAGGGTGGTTGTAAAATGTAAAATGTCAGAAGTTATTCATGTGACAAGCACAAGCAAGTTATGAGACATGCACGTGCTGCTTATATCACGGGCCAGCTTTGAGACTAGTGCACGTGCTCATGCTTTTTTTTTTTTTTTTTTTAAGCCGCAACTTTTGAAGATTGATGCACAAAACATAAAAGGAATATTCATAAAAATTATGAGTGACACCGTTATTGTCTTAGGCTTGGGCATCTGTCTATAAATTTATTTATTTTGTATTATTCTTTTGCGCAGCCTGTACTTTTAGTATGCCAACCTCCATTCCATGGCACTGAGATCACATGACCTGAGACCTCATTATAATTTTCTTTAAAAAAATTAAGTT
>JAQQZT010000002.1:18637391-18654877 GCA_030068275.1 Clarias platycephalus | reverse complement strand
GGAATCGAGCCTGGCCGGGAATCGAACCCGAACCCTGGAGGTGCAAGGCGACAGTGCTAACCACTACACCACCGTGCAATAAAAATCATAATAATAACAATTATAATAACTCCTTACAAACCCTGACAATCATCACCACACATATACAAACCACCATCCCCTCATCAACCATAAATTAATAATAATAATACTATGGTGGCCCGGTGTCGTAGTGGTTATTATTGTGGCCTTGCACCTCTAGGGTTGGGGTTCTATTCCCAACTCGAGTCTGTGTGCATGGAATTTGCATGTTCTCTGAGGTGTTTGCATGTTCTCCCTGTGTATGGTGGGTTTCCCCCGGGTACTCTGATTTCCTCCCACAGTCCAAAGGCATGCAGATTAGGGTAACTGGCGTTTCAAAATTGTCCGTAGTGTGTGTGTGTGTCCTGCAATCAACTGGCAGAGTATGCCCCGCGTCATGCCCTAAGCCTCCTGGGATAGACTCCAGGGCCCCATAGACCCTGTATGCTGGATAAACGATATTGAAGATGAATTAATAATAATTATTATTATTACTGTTTATAATAATAATAATAATAATAATAATAATAACACAGGATGGACTAACCAAAGCACCACTTTGTAGAAAAATACAAAACAAACTGGACAGGAGAATTAAAAAAACACCCCAGAAATAAATTTGCCTTGACTACAGTGGGTATTAGATTGACCCTTCCCTGTAAGTCAGTGTCAATAACAAGTGTCAAAAACTCCCAAAATCTAGATACAATAAAACAAAGCCAGTTCTACCAATACACACATTTAGTCACAGTTCGTATTAACGTCTATCTTAAGTTCTTGCCTGTTCTGTGGAGTTTCTATTCCGGCTGTCTTCGCTTTAAGACTCTACAGAAAAGCGGGGAAGTGAAAATGAAAACGAGGCGCGCGCCCTGACACGCAGCTTAGCGCCCTCTCGCGCTGTAACCAGAACAACACACACACACACACACGTATATACACACACACACACACACACAATTCGGGAGGGGATTTCCACGAAGCACTGTTTCCTTTACTTGTTTTGCTTTCGTTCTGGACTTGAAATTTGCTTAAACTTTTCGTTTTTGCTCTCGACAGTCGCGAATTAAAGCCAGCCCGTGTGCATTCGCCGCCACATTTGCGGACTTGTTCCGAGTGCGGAATTAATCTCGAATTGCAGGTAAAGCCATTTCCGCGTTTCTTATTTATGGGGCCGATGATTGTAAGAGCGCTAGCTTCATGTAGCTTTGCCGCGCGCGCACCGCGGTACAGACAGAAAGAATCGAAAGTGCTGGAGTGTTTTCATCCAGCGGGATCAGGGAATGCTTATTTTCACTTTTGAAATGACTTGACGCTCTAAAAGGGATTGGTGGACGGTGAACTTGCAGTCGGGGGGCCAGTTTGACAGTTCACGGTCAGAGCGAGTCTAGGCGGGAGAGAGAGAGAGAGAGTGTGTGTGTGTGTGTGTGTGTAAGTAAGAGAGTGTGTGTTTTCCGTGCTAAAACCCCATCTGTATTTACATGACATTGCTGTGAGAAGAGAATGCTGTTAACCGAGGACACTGTGAGTTAGCATTTTTAAATGTATTGAAAAGTTTCATATATACGCATTGAGATGTGTGCTCGTGCGTTTATCGTTAACTCTTCAGTAACACACGGTAACAAAATTGTCGAGTTAAAGAGAAACATGACGGTGCTCTTTTTTTTTTTTAATTCAGGCTACCTAGTGTTACTCTGCGTTTGTCGTTTTACGTCTTAGTATTTTATCATTATTCATTATTAAAGTCTATTCACTTGTACAGTAAAATGTATCCTACTGTACATTGATTTAAGAGCTTCTACAGTAAGTCTCTACAATCTACACTGGCGTTTGATCTTGTAAATGAGTAACTTGTTTTGAGCAGCATTTGCTCTTTCTTTGTACCTACTGTACGACATGTGCTTTCTACACATGCATGGGATTAATTCGTTTGGAAAATTTGTAATTTTTTTAGTTTACTCCATCAAATTCAGAGTTAGATCAGGTGAGCAAGAGATCAGTCATGAGGTTTAAAGATGTGCATGTTGAGTGATGTGCAGAATTACACGAGAGGGAGTATGTTTTAAAGCAAGCAGTAGATTATTTCTGGTTTTCCATGTTTTGGCCTATTGGTCAATTTGCAAACAAACAACGCAACATCTACGGTTGTTGGAACATTTACTTAATATAGAATTATAAAAAACATTTTGCTGGTGATGCTATTGCTTTCTGTTACTTGCTTGAAATGAAATAAAGTTGTTTATTTTTGCAGTTTTAATTCCAAAAGTTTGGCGTGTAGTCCAGACATGGGACGCACTTCTGGAAAAGAGATCAATGACTTTTAACAAGTCTTTGCACCATAGGACCTAGCCTTAATATTCAAATCAGTGCAGAGCAGGAAAATAGTCCCAGTCAAGAGGTATTTCTATAGGCTTTCTTTGATATCAGATTAACCATAGGATGGAAAAAAAGGAAAAATTTTATGCAACACTGCAGTTTTGCTGTTTTTTTTTTTCCCCCCGCCTTTTTTTTAGAACAATTTCACAAAAAGAAAACACAAACACAGACTGAGCAAATTGCTTGGAAAACAAAACATGAACTAGCCTAAGGCATCCTGTGATATTGAGGTGGTCTATGGAGAAGTATTTCCTTCACATATTTGTGTTGGTGTGTTACAGGCTTTCATGATACATATGAGCATTGCACAAGTTAGGAAACTTATACTACTCAGGACAGTTGTTTTCCAATAAACCATTTGGACAAGGGCACTAATCCATTTTATAACTGGAAAATATATCAGCATTTTAATACATTAGGTTCATTATTTACTGACATTTTCCTGGCTTAGTTTCCTGTACACGAATGAAGGAATGTAAGCCTGCGGTAGAAGTGTAGTTATCTAAGGATGACACAATCCAGATAACTCTATTGCTCTCTCTCGCTCTCTCTCTCTTTCACACTGCTCTCTCTCTGTCTGTCCCTCTCTCTCACTGCTCTCTGTTTCTCTGTCCATAGACCACTATGCCCGTGGAGAGAATGCGCATGAGACCATGGCTGGAGGAACAAATAAACTCGTGTAAAATACCAGGACTTAAATGGGTTAATAGGGTAGGTCCATTTATGTTTCTTTAAAATGGAGGGAAATGTCCTTTCATCATTGTTAACTAACTGCTGATCAATACAGGAGGCCAATGTGTCAAAAATATTGGTTACAATAAGTTATAGTTGTCAAGAAATAAGTATTAATTGTTCTGTATAGGTTGTCAAGAAATTTTCAGCACTGCATTAGCTTTACACAAATACAATTTGTTTATAACTTTTGTTTAATTAGAAAACATACATTAATGAATACAATTATGTTTGTCCAAAATTTATAAAAGATAAACAAATATTTCATTGGGAAGGACAAGGAATATAATTTAAATATAAAATGTAAACATTTGTCTAAAAAATATGCTATGATTGTTTACCTTTAATATATCTAATATTTGCTGAACACACACAGAACAGACATGTGATAATGTTTGATGCAATGTGTTGGAATGCGCACACTAGGAAAAGAAGATTTTTCAGATTCCATGGATGCATGCTGCACGGCATGGCTGGGATGTAGAGAAAGATGCACCTCTGTTTAGAAACTGGGCCATACACACAGGTACGTGTGCAAGTACACACACACACAGGTGTTTCCAAAAACACTGTCACTCACACAAGTACAATTTCTGACTGTCTGACTGACGGTGCATATTGTTATTATTTAGGCAAATACCAACCAGGCGTGGACAAACCCGACCCCAAAACATGGAAGGCAAACTTCCGCTGTGCAATGAACTCCCTGCCTGACATTGAGGAGGTGAAAGATAAAAGCATCAAAAAAGGAACAAATGCCTTTAGGGTTTACAAGATGCTGTCAGCATCGGAAAGACAGTCAAAGAGAGGTTAGTATCTGTCTCAGCCACCAAACAAAAGTGCACACTCATAGAGCCTGTACTGCAAATGGATATATGAAATAATATGAAATAATCATTCCTTACCATAATTATGTTTACCGCAAGAGCTAAAATGATGTGGTATAATTTATGGAAATTTTTCTTGCCCAATAGGAAAGAAGAGACCTGATGTAGACGTAAAGTTAAAGGTGAGTTTCTAGCATTTACCATATATTTACCATATCATACATTTATCAAAAACAGATCCACAGTCACCTGAACAGTTGGCTGAATAATGTGGAGAATAGATTATTTTCATGTAGACATGTAGATGTTATGTGAAGATAAAAAAAATCATCCATAAAATATTATGTGGAAATTTCATCATTTCAAGCACAGATTTATATTGTGCAATAAAAATATAAATGACATGACATGATAATTATAGATCTTGTCACACTGCCTATATTTCATATTTGCTCTCATACCTGTAAAGCTACAAAAATGTAAAGGGGTATGGTGTTCTGCTTCCGGAAATTTAAATATTTGGGGATGATATACATTACTGTAGATATTTCACATTTGTCATATGCGTATACTGTATGTTCCAGTTGTATTGCTTTAAAACGGGGTGGTAATTTTTACTAATAACGAAGAGGATAAAAGCCATTTTGTTGTGTCTGACTAAACTCTAAGTGTGTGTTTGCACGTGTGTGTTTGTCTGCATGTGTGTGTCAGGAGGAGCAGCAATGCCTTGTGTCCTCTGCCTGGGAGAGTACCAATGGCTCCACAAGAAGTGCAGCAGCACAAGCGGTCAAACAGGAAGCAGATCACACTGTCACAGAAACAGGTAAACAAATCCCTGAACACTCATGCACACACATGTGCACACACCCACTCATACATAAACAAACAAATTAGTTTGCGTAAACTAATATTTTTCTGCTATATTAATTGTATATCTGTTATCTAATTTATACAATAGATTTCTGCTTTATTCTCCCAGTCCATATACTCTTCTACCTCTAAAGATGCAATAATATATTAAAATGGGTATTTTTACACAATTGGGACATTCACAGCTTATCATGGTTAGATGTTGTTTTGTTAAAAAGGAGCAAAAACAACATGACTGACCACTTTATTCCTGCTCCAAACCATTAAGTTTGTTATTTTAGGCTTGTTTTCAGTAGCGTGACTCACCGTTTGGTTCAAGATTCCCAGCAGATTCCCAAACACAAAAAACAAGTTTTTTTGCTTTTTCCATGTTTTTTTTTTCACACAGTGTCTTTAAATCATTTTATTCTGTAACTGTTGTACTTTGTCATCCTGTCACATTTGTTTTTTTATTTATTTTTATTCTAATACATGTATTTTTATAATATATATATTTTTCAAAAGTAAACTGGTGACATGACTTTGTTTTAAACCTCGGTTTGTATCCACAGCCTGTATAAGTCTCCTATTTGCATAAAGGGCGTGCTTTGCAAATCTGCTTCAAATCTTTTTCTTTTGGTCATCAAAGAATCTAGCTGTACACTTTTGTGTGTTCAGTTCCAGCGTTCTTTATACTGCCCTTCATTTATTTTTAGCCACTATTTTTATTAATGTTTTGCTATCCCAACAGCTGAGCTTCCCATCAGATAGGCCTACAGGGTCAGAGTCCAAGTTAAAGAAAGCAGAATCATTAGAGCAGAATCTGTGTCTGTTTGCCGTCACCACACCATTTACAAGGAAATGCCAATTTAATTATTCAGTCATCCGTCCATTAACTCTTATAAACCCAGAGGAAGCTGTCTGCATCAGCTACCACACACTACTTCCAAGACAGTCCTTTCACTCCCCTAAGTACACAAATACAAATACGCACACATGTGCATCATCGGTTCCCTCTTGCCTGTTCTTCATATTTACTCTCTCTTCCTTGTTTCTCTTCCACAGAAGCTGGGAGCCGCAGCCCCTCAGAAGACCATCTGATTATCCCGGAAGTATGTCAGACCATCGAGGTGGTGACAGAGAATGAGGAGCAGGCTGTGAGCTCCAGCCACTCCTATCCGCTCCAGATCTCTCCAATGTCCTCATACGGAGGTTTTACACACTCTCTGTTTTGTGTCTCTCTGTGTTAATTAGACTACTGCTGGAGTAAAGCTCACTTAAATCATTACTCAATTTACCTTTTGCACTACAGTGTGACTGTGTTCTCTCATTCATATGATTCTTGAACTTTTTCCATGGGTACAGTGACAATAATAATAATTATCATCAAGTAATAATGTAGCAGTTCTACCTCTATTACTACAATTGTTACTTATGATAACACATTTAAGGTTAGAACAGTACAAAGGCCAAATGAGGCTTGAGTAGACCGAGCCTTGCATTTCTACCTGCTCTGCAGATTTATTCACTGCCTGTAATAGTTAACTTCTATCTAGCTGTACTCTAACCAAGGTCACTGCTCATTTGTTTATTGTTGCCAACCCTAGAACAGAGAGAGTTAATTTATAATCCATTCTCACCATGTCACACTTATTTTGTTTGCTTTCTCATTGCTGCAGCAACTTACTAAAGTTATTAATTCCTAAGCATAAATAATACTGCCATTTGTTTTGACTGTACTGTAGTTTATGTTTATTGAAGAGATAAGGCTATGGTGAACACAGTACAAACATATAAATTAGACAGGCGTTTGTTTCCAATGAAGTTCTGATCTGATCTGAAAAAAAAAAAAAAAAAACACACAAAGGTTAAAAGGTGGGGTTTGTGCACTGAGTCGCTCATTCACTTGCACTTCTGGCCGCACTGTCCATGATTTCTTCAAACAGGTTTTTTATCTGCTTAGTGCCACACCCAAACGAGTTCTGGGTGTCAAACACACCTTAACTGACATTACAAAACTTGCAAAAAGCTTTCCATATTTACTTTATTTAATGATGGGGCTGACATATTTTTGCCTGCCAGCTATAGGTTACTTATATACAATACCACCCCCCTTTACCTATAATTGTGATAAAGATAGTTATGTCATCAAAAAAAAAAAAGTTACTATTTTTTGGATGTAATCTTTGTTTTAGCCATAAGAGCAATTACTTGAGAGATGTTGTTGGCTTACTTTCAGCAGAACATGACTAAGCATATCTCCATACCTGGTGTGTAAATTTTTAAACACTTTCTGTGTAAGAAAACAAGGAAGTGCTTTTGTTGTTCACTTGTGCCTCTTTAGCTGCAGCAACCTGTCTTTCATGAAAACCTTGAGTAATCAGTCTCTATTCTCTCTCCTTTTCTCTGTTTGTACACAGAGAGTGAAACGGACAGTGTGCAGAGTGAAGAAGACTCCAAAGAGGTTTGTGCAAAACTAGCATCAAGAAAAACAGGTTGCTAATGTGTGTTTTTTTTTTTGTCCCAGGAATGAAGTAGTGGCATTAATCCAATCAAAAACAAGCTAGATTGATGGGAATAATTTAGCAACCAAGTAAATATAGCACTGCCTCTTTAACATGACTTCCAAGCATTGCCCAGCATTGCTCCCTCCCTGATGTCTGCTTCCTGTAATGCTTGCAGGCACGTGTTTGTGTCTTTAGCGCCAACACTGAAAAACACTGATACTGTATGACACTCTACTGCATGGAGCTTTTCCAGGATCCGTATGAACAAAAATGAATATCAGTCATTGTAGCATATTTCAGTCCTCATTTTTGCCAGGATTTGTGGATCCGTTTGTTATTATGGTAAAAGTGTACCAAGTAATTCCAATTAGCTCTGATGATTCTGAGCAGCAATGTAAAATTGGGTGCTGTGTTAATTTTCATTAAGAGGGATGTAGATTTACACAGTTCCCTTTATAGGGTTTAGGAAGTTAGACCACACAGTGGAGTTTCTGGAATGTCTCCAGAGAGCAGCATGTTCAGGCTGTGGCTCAACCTGTATTTTCAGTTCCTGTCATGCAAAGCTGAAAAGTAAAAAGAAAAAGGGACGTTGTGTGACGACAACTAAGCAAGTTTAGAAACATCTAAGAATGTTTTTTTTAAAAACTTCTAAAGTAACCCGTTATAATGTACAGTTTTATTTCTTTATGAATTACAAAGAAAACTTTTATTGTTTGGACAAAACACACAATAGCCGCACTATTGACTGGTTTGCCTGACGGGGTTGAAGTGAAGTGTTTAAATTGAAGTGTTTTTGGCAGATGTAAGGTTTGCAAACTACAGCCTTTGGTTTCAAGTTATTTTGTTTCAGGTATCGCTTTTACTGTAAAGCCGAAAGTGGTGTAATTTCCCTTTTGTGGTACACACACTAAATAAGAACTAGAGTGAAGCTGAATGGAGTTATCGGCCTTATAGTCATTTTCAGGGATGATTTACAAGCATTCAGGAAGCAGGTTTAGTTTTGCAGTTAACTGCAGGGTGGAGATAGCAATGTGGTGGCAAAGACATTAGAGCAGAGAACAAGTGAAGCTGTAAATAATATTGAAAGAGTTAAATGACGCTTGGACTTGGTGTTTATTTTTTTACTCAATTTCCAAATTTAAACGTGAGTTTATTGCTTTATATGCTGCTCTGAAAAGTCCCAGTGAGTAACTGTGTGGGCTCAAAATAGAGTAACATGTAGCATGTAGAGTTTGCATGTATTTATGTGTGAATGAATGTTTGTATATCTCTGCATGTGTGCTCTGTGTGAGCGCGTGGGTGTGCAAGGATGGACAGGCGGTAGTGTGGGGTTTCTCTGCATTCCAGTGCTCTGATGAATCATGCAGAGCTTCAACGTGGCAAAAAGAGTAGTGAAATCTCAAGTACAGGCTTCAACAAGCTTTTAGTTTAAAGGGAGTTGTTGTTAATTAACTACTAACTGTAGTGGTTGATAATTGTGTAAGAATTGTTGACTGAATTTGCCATAAATGTAGTTGGTTTACTATAAGGTCCACTGTTGCAGGGGTTTAAGTGAAGGGAACTTACAAGTAGCTATTGTATGTGTAATGGTTTTGTTTTGTAAAGTGACTTGGTGATTTATTGTTGGTTCAAATCTCCAGACTCCAGAGCTCCAGACTCTTGAGTACTGATGCTGTCACTTTTATCAGAAAAACACAGCTCTCCTCAGATGAGGAAACAGCAATAAATTTCAGCAAAAGGTTTTATTACAGCTTTTTGCTATTGTCTGTGTCTTTCTCATATATTATTTGATTTATTGATTTATATTGATTCACTTATTTATATTTTAATATATGGTGGGTCAAAAAACTACATGGATCAACAAGGTCAAAATAACAATATTTTTTTGGATCCATGTTATGAACTTGCATTAATTTCTCTTCCACAGCACATGCGAAACCTTGTGTGGGGCTCTAATCCTGTGGAAGCAAAGCCAGTTCTGGACAGCTCGGCAATACGGACGTCTTTACCCAGTATGTCCACTTTTATCACTCAGTCAAAGCCCAACTTCAGGATTACAACTGTCCAGGACTCTTCGCCTGCTCCCTTTCATAGTCCCTATAACAGCGGAGGATCATGGAACCTTTTGCCCACTTCTCACCCTCCATCTCAACCTCCAGCAGCATCCGGCACACCCCCTATCCATGAAAAACGGGCCAGCGTCATCATGAAAACCTCAGACGTATCAAAATCTGTAAAGAGTTATTGAGGAAAATCACTAGTTCTTGATCTTGGCTTTACTGAAGGCTGTACAGAACTTGAACATGGAGCGAAGAACCTAAGCAACATTCTGTTGCCTCCTATTATTGATCTCTCAGCTAGCAAAACTGATGAAGATTAAAACAATGATCGTGTCTAGCTCGCTAAATAGCTCTTATTTGCCACGAGTGAGACAAGGCATGATAAAATGCAGGATTCAGTGCAGGGCCAGGCCTTAAATTCAGGGAGCAGTGTAGTGCAGTGCCAGACATCAACACTGCCATTGTGCCATTGCTTCCGGCCCGTTATGGAAGTGTAAATATTGGAGAGTCATAATGTCTAATCTGTGGCATTAGCTTTAGCACCTTACAGGAAAGCACTGAATGAGATTATCTGTGGCCTTCTTTTTTTTGTCTTTATAGCACCATGACTGTGGACACACAGATCTCTGAAAGGATTTGTTCGTTTGTGTTATATGTCCACCAAAGAAAGCACTTTTAAAGACAGCATTTTTGTATCTCAAAATCTGACATAGTCCCATATATTGTTGTGTCTTAAGGGATTTTTATAAAAGGATTTTTATTTTTCGCCCAGTATATTAAATTGATTCTTGGATGTTGTTGTGATAGAGAAAAATGGCACTTATGTTTTTTAAAGGAATTTTTTTCTTTTTTGCTTTCTACTGTATGTGTGAACATAAATGTACATATAAACACGCAATTATACAGTGCTGTGATAAAGCATTTGCCCCTGAAGTGGGTTTCTGCATTTTTGCATACTTTAGAGGCTAAAGTAATTAATTTTCGTAACCAAAAAAGAATTATGAGGAATAGAGCACTAAGCATTATAAAAAATATCGGGAAGATAAATGTTTATATTGCTGTGAAAACTCCTCAACTTAGCCTCCAAGCACTTATGCAATCCCTTTTCACGAATCCAACCTTGGTGCATTAAGATCTTTGCACAACCCGATTTTACCAAGGACTAATATATATACTCTTGAGCACTGATCAGTACTCAATGTCACCTCCAGACATTGGAGATGCACATGGAGTTGGTCAGCACAGCTGGCTTTCTGTAACCTCATAAGACTTCTTGGGAGACATCAAGGATAGGGAATATGTAAAGTCACACCCACTGTACACTGCGTTTCATCACCGGTGCAGTCGGGCTGTAACACATGCTGAAAAAAACACACACACATACCAGGAAGCTAGGTTCAGGTGTTTTTATTACCTTTCTGGATTGTCCCTTAAACCCCTTCCTTATAATGCAGACCCGTGCCAAAAAACAGGCTCATCTGCTACAACCAGAAAGAACAAATGTAAATGTTCTGCAACACACAATGTCCTCTGTAGAACTCAGTAACATTGTCTTTGTTTAACTACTCTGGTTGTCAGGTCACTGGTTTAGGTCTGGGCTGAACATATGTTTTTTTGTGGACCACTTGATAAATTATCAATATATGAACACTTGAAAGTGTTCTATAATTGTGTGGATGTTTTTTTGCAACACAGGCACTTAGCTTTACTGTCCCCAAATTGCTCTTAACATGCCTCTGACAGAGAGAGCCTGTTGAGCCACACTGTTTGATTATTTACACTCTTAAGTAAACATAAGCATCCTGTATGCCTCATAGTCTCATATAATTCCCATACAATCCAAACATTTAATTATGCAGCACACCAAAAAGAAAAGTTTCAAGGTGTCAAATACAATACAATATAAACCAGATTCACTGTGGAAATGCAGAAAATTAAACAGGGTGCAAAAACTTTTTTCACAATACTGCCCTTGTCTGTGACTGTATATAGAAGTGTGTTCATTTAACTAAATGTGTCTCTATACACATTTATGGGCTTCTCAATCCTGTGGATCATTGAATACCTAATTATACGATAAAATAATGTTATGTAAAGTAAGAATTTCTTGATAATAAATATTTAAAAAACACCTTCTGGATTTGAATGATATTAGTTACAAAAACAAAAAAATATACATTATAGTTGTAATGTCTGTTAGATTTAGATATACTGTACTATATTGGCACAACTATGTGGACATCTTACCATAACACCTACTGTACATGTGCTTGTTAACTGTCCAATCAATCCCCCAAAATCCCCCCCTCCACACACACACACTTTACTCCCACACTCTTCTGGGAAGTCTTTCCATGACATTTTTTTCAACATGGATGTGGGGATTTGCTCTTTCAGCCACAAGAGCAATAGTGTGGTCAGGCAACGTTGTCAGTATGGGGAGGCCTGGTGCACAGTCGGAATTTCAAGTCATCCCAAACATGTTCTGTGGTGTTGAGGTCAGGCCACTCCGGTTCTTTTATTTTAACCTTGAAAAAAAAATCATGTCTTTTTGTCGGACCTCTTTTTCACAGGAGAATAATCAACATGTTTGGGTCTCTTAGTTGAAATGAAGGGAAATGCTACAGTATACAGGGACATCCTGCACAATTGTGTGATTACAACTTTGCGGCAACAGTTTGGGGAAGAACCATGTATAACTTCATGTATCTCCATATGTTTGGTCCGGCATTGTGGTTTTAACAAAATCATCCCTTAAATCTGTTAGCATGGTGTTTCTGCCAGCATTGCTATATTAGAAGACTTGGACACATATTTTCAAATAAATTATCACTTCAATTAATTTGTAGACACGGGATTTCTGTGTATTTTGGAGAGTATACGTATGCCGTGATATAAATGCTGATTTACATAAACCTGATTTTCTTTAGGGGGAGAATTAGCCCCCCTCTAGCTGCATGAGCTAACAGATGCCCATGATTGCCCAGGGTCACTGTGATTGATATACTGTAGGAGTGCCACAAAGTCTGCCACCTCTCTCTCTTGAGAAAACACTTCCACTTTGCTCCCCAACGTCAGTGGGGAATACAATTCTCAGTCTAGTTAGCCTTGTTTGGAAATAAACAAAATGACTAAAAGATAGTCATAATAGTGATTTAGGATTTAATAATATTATTTAAAAAATTGTGTGTTACACTATACAGCCCAAGAACACACACCCCTAACACCCAGATGTGGTTTAGTATCTGTTTTACTGTATGACATCCAGCATGACAAAACAAGCTGGTGATGGTGTGGAAGACCTTGAATAACCTGCCCAGAGCCGCCCTGACCTCATCCCTACTGAACACTTTTGGGATGAATTCAATTACAGCCTGCGCATCGCCTTCTCATCTGATGTCAGTGCCTGCTTTCACTAATGTACTTGTGGTTGAATGAGCACAAATCCTCACAGCAATAATCTAAATTCTTGTGGAAGCCTCTGGCAAAAGCGGAGCTCATTACAGCAGCAAAGGAAGACTAATATTGAAATGCGATTTTTTAACAAATCCAAGTTGGTATGATGTTCGGGTGTCCATAAACTTATGGCCATATAGTTTAAGTATTTATAAGTTGACGTAGCTTGGTAGTAGGAATTGGTAGCAGTACTTGTTTATAAGTCAGCATGTTGTGGTTTGATGTAAAAAGTCCCAAAAGACTTCCTTTAAACCATAAATCCCACATCCTTCAGTACTTTCTCAGACATGATGTTTGATGAGATCAAACAGTCATCAATAATGGTTAAGGTTTTAATGCAAATAATATGCATTCAAACCTATTACATGCCACAAATAAGAAATGCCTAGGCTATATATTTAGAAATGTACTCTGCAGAAATGTATTACCAAGATGTCTTTTTATACTTTATACTGGTTCGCTCTCTAGCACCACTCCTGATATAAAGTAGACATAAAGCATGATCACAATCCAAAGCCACCTGAACAGTAAGAAGGCCTTCTTATAGTTGGTTAAATGGCTGTTGAAACTGTAGAGCACAAAATACCAGTATGCATGTACAGGTATGTATGCATGTACAGGTATGTATGTATGTATGTATGTATGTATGTACTGTATGTATGTATGTATGTTGGGACAGGGTTTAAGAAAAAATGAAGGCAGGAATATGGATCAATATAATGATAAAACAAACAAGATTAACATCTGTGGCATTGTAAGCCTCACCTTGGTGAAATGCAATAACATTTTATGGTTATGATAAGAGACAAAGTTAGCAGTTACTTTTGATAGCTGTGTTCTGTGTGAATCTGGGACACATAAGGCACCATCTCATTTCCTGGTGCAGTTTCGCATCTCAGTCAAAGAGAAACTGTTTAACAGCTCTTGTGCTTTTGCAGCTGTGACTGAAATCTGTGAAATCTTGATGGCTTGACATTTTAAAAAGTATTTTTATAGACCGAATTTATGCGCCATGCATTTTTTTTTTTTTTTAGATATTCCAGTTTTTATTATACACTCCCTTTGTTGCAGAGCAAACAAGATTCCTTAGTGGCTTCTATATATAATGGCATGTTTATTGTCCTGTACAGTCTAGATCTGTGTGTGTTTGCATTTCAGAGGCAGTGACAGACACTAATGTAATATGATCTGACTGGGTGTGTGTGGTGTTGGTGATGGTGGAGGGAGGTGGGGGGGAGGGGGGGGTATTTTGGTGTGTAGGGAGAATGAAAAGCAGTGGCCTGCTACTTGCCTTTTGGTTTCGGTTGCTGTTTTCGGTCTGTCAGTTCATTAACTCAGCCCCATGCACACTGCCCTAATGACACCTAGATCACCATGCCAACCACGTCAGTTAATTACTTAACCAATGAGTAAATACAAAGTTCATTATGAATGTGGTTTACTAGCTCCTTCTAGTCCACCTCCTCCTTTTTCTTCTTCTTCTTCTTCTTCTTCTTCTTTCCCCTTATTTCTTTTACTGAATGGCTGTGTTTTATTAGTCAGTATTACATTCATTAGTTTGTTTTTGTCTTTCATTTTAAAATGATAAGTCTATAAACTAATGCTTAAGATTATTATTATTATTATTATTATTATATCTGCACTCACCTTTTCATTTATTTAATTGCACCATCTAGTGGAAGGAAAGAGTCAAAGTACACAGGGATCGATGTCAGGGAAAGGTGCTTACAATGGCAAGGTTATACATTTTAAATTTGAAAAGTTATACATCTAGAATTTTCAGTTTCCATAAGCATGAGTACTTGTCTAGTTTGTTTATGTGACCTCATTAACGCCTTCTTTAACATCTTTATCGGTCATGTTTTCCTACATTAAATTGCCGGGCAAAGGTACTCCACTGTACTTTTAGTAAACTCAAAATGAGGAATCCCCTTGGTCTTAAAACTTCAATAGTGAAACTAGGAAATAATTAACCTTCTATTAACTAACCATCCCACAACCCGGAATACAGGATAAAGCGGACGATGAGTGAGTGAGTGAATAACTAACCATAATAATGATAAAAATCACAGAATAGTTTAACTATTAAATAACATTATAATAAAAGACACTGTTAAAAATAATATCTACTTTAAAAGACACTGTCAAGGGGCAAATTTATTTATTTATTTATTCATTCATTCATTCATTTATTTATATTTTTTTAAATGAAAAAGGTAGACTTAAAACTAAAGAAATCTGCCTTTTCAAACAAGAAACACCTGACCAGTATGTAATCTTAGCTTGGCTCCATTAACAAAAGGCAGCTTTTGATCCAGGTCATGTTATGCCTAAAAGCACATGAAGGTATTTGAAAATGTTTGGGTGACTCTGAAAATGTACAGTAAAAGAAGAAGCAGGCATGTGCAAACTAGCAATCTGTAAGATGTATGCATGTAAATAAAATGTGTAACATGTTAAACTAATCATGTACTGCAGTAAAACCTTGTGTTAAACTATGTTTTATATTCCATCCATTCATCTAGGAATCGCTGTAGTCCAGCTAGGGACCGTGGAGGCCGATGGTGACCATCATATTTATTCACATTTTTACGACCATGATAGGACCTCTGGTTAACATTCACACGCGCATTTACACACCAGGGGCAATCTGGGAACGCCAGTTAGCGTAATCTACATGTCTTTGGACTGTGAGAGGAAATCAAAGTACCCGCAGGAAACCTGCCAAGCATGGGGAGAACATGAAAACTAGATGCACACAGACCCAAGGTAGAACTCGAACCCAGACCCCGGAGGTGCAAGGCAACAGGGCTAACCACTAAGCCAACGTGTCGCCGTCTCGTCAGGAAGTGTGGCCTAGCACGGTCACCTCGCACCTCCAGGGTTTGGGTTCAACTTTCAAACTGGTCTGTAACTGTGGAGTTTGTAACAATGGCCAGAAAATGATTAGAATTTGTTGTAAATGATTGAATTTTGCACCAAGACATGGCTTTTGGAAAAACCTCTTGCATGGGAAGAAAGGTTAAAGAGTAATCCTTTAATATGGCAGGCCAAGATGATGTTGTTTGAGAATTTTTTTGATGATTAAGGTTTTTGACACAGTTCTCCAGGTTGGGATTTAGCTAAGAATATTGTGTTTAAGATAAAATAAAACGGAGAACTGAACAAATATGAAAACCAACGCTAAACGAGAGGAAACTAAGAAGGGGAGGAAAGACGAGTGAGCACAAAAACAGGAAAACAAACAAGGAAGAATTTCAAACTATGAAAAAGAGTGCACTCTGGTGGTCTGAAGAGGAATTGTCGGTTCTGAATCTGAGGTACCTAGTTTTTCAAGGTTAAAAAAAAAAAATCTTTGTAATAGTGATCAAAATAATATGAATGTAAACATTTTATTGCTTAACAAATCAAGTTAATGATTTAACTATACAATTTGAAAAGTACTACTAAGCTACTATTACTATTAGTTCATTACATTCTACCCCATGATAACTGACCCTGAGTCACATTTTATTAGATTGCAGCAACAATGCAATTTGAAAGATCATAATTCTTTAAATAATTTTGCACTTTCCAGACCTCTAAATGGCATCTACCATGACCAGTGTAGGTGCTGGAATATTGGAAAATGTATTATGCAAGTGATTTCAGAATCTATGTTGCTCCAGTTAAATAGTCCAATCTTTCACCATGTTCTTGGTTTGAGAGACACATAAAGCTTAAAGTGATCTTCTTGCTTGACTATGGCTGTGGACGTGCACTTCACTTGATAAATCTACGCATTACACTTTATAGAAGAGAACAGTAGTTTGAAAAGCACCATCTAAATAAAAACAATATGAGTTCAGCACTGCCTTCAACCAACTACTGGCAAATCCAGACCTGCATTCATCACTTTCATATCCCAGCTAAAAATCCCCAGCTGAGTCATTATGCAGCAACCAGCTGCCAAAATACAAGCTAAGTTGGTCAACAGGAAGGAAAAGTAGTTCCTATTAGTGCCTGGGCAAAAGAAGAGGAAGAAATAAATACTTAGGACAATGTAACTTACTTCAGGAGGATTAGTGGTCTGCACCAAGCAAAGAAAACAACTAAGAAGTTTTGAAATTCCTGAAATTGGGTTAAAACCTGGAAATTCTGGAAAGATACTGATGAACCATCAACTTTATGGAAGAAATTTGAAGAAATTAGAAATTTGAATGAAAGGAGATCACTTAAACCCTTGGTGAAGCTGCATTTTAGAAAAAAAAATTGGAGTATTTACACATGCATAATGAGGGCAGAATGCCCAGCATTGGGACTAAGCAGCTGTGTGGCCGTAAGAAAACCACTTGTTAGTAAGACTAATTTGTTATTGGACTTTGAAGCAATGGAAAAAGAACATATGTTCTGATGAGTTCAGATTAACCCATTGTACAAGCCTCTGGAAGCAGTGTTATGGCCTTGGGTTGCTTCAGTTGGTCAGCTGATGACCTGCATGTACTGAATGACCAGAACATACTGTACCATCCCCTGATATTTCACACATGAACTGGCCACCAAACTGTATGCCGTAAGCAACACTAAAGACAGCTGAACATAATCTTAATTGATCAGAACAAAGTTAGTGTATGACTCTTTTT
>JAQQZT010000002.1:18624614-18637068 GCA_030068275.1 Clarias platycephalus | reverse complement strand
CTAGATTTTGCCGTAGTTCTAGGACACATTGTCATTTCAGCCAAATGAAACATAGCAAATACTAAATAACTCTGAAATTCATGTAAATATTTAAAATATTCTCATTTTACACACATTATTATCATTAATAATGATATAATACATACACAGTACATATTAACAATGTAGAGTAACCAAGGCTAACTCAATGCCCGGGCTTACCCGGCTGAAGGCCAGAGGTCCTAGAAATTTTTTTTTTTTTAAACATTGTTTTGTGATTTGTTGAACTCACCTGGGCACCGTGACAAAACAGCCTATAAGAATAATTTTGACATGTGACTTGAACATGGCAATATACAGGGAAAACATATAATATACAATGAAACTGAAACGCCTGGTTTAAGACCACAATAATTCATTCAATAAGCCATGGGAGATGTTCAACTTTACTTTCATGTTCATCAAACCACTCTGTGTATTGGTGCATTATCATCCTGATACACGGCAACGCTTCAGGATACAATGTTTGAACCATTGGGTGCACATGGTCCTCCAGAATGGTTCGGTAGTCCTTGGCAGTGACGCGCCCATCTAGCACAAGTATTGGGCCTAGGGAATGCCATGATATTGCAGCCCAAACCATCACTGATCCACCCCCATGCTTCACTCTGGGTGGTACGCTTCATTGGGGCTTCTCCCGGATATGGGAAATACAGTGAAGGTGGACTCATCAGAGAACAATACATGTTTCTCATTGTCGACAGCCCAAGATTTTCGCTGCTGGCACTATTGAAACTGACGTTTGGCATTGGCACAAGTGACCAAAGAGAGACAGAAGCAATATTTTAAGCAAAACTGTCCTATTTCTCTGATAATTAAACCTTCACACTCTGCTCTTACTGGTGGAATTTTGCAATCAATGAAGATTGGCCACCAGGCTGGTCAAATTTAGCCATGAAACCTCCAACACTAAATTGTCCAGTGTTTTAGTTTCATTGTCCAACCCCTATACTGTATGTGAACGCCTGTGACGGATCTCCTCGGGGAATAATCTCGGTTTACTTTCCCACGGAGCATTTTGCAGTCAGTCCTTGCTCCTTTCTCGGTGTACATTTTGTCCTCGTTCACTTGTCAGTGTGCACTTTGTACTTGCTCACTTCAACTTCGCACTCAGGCTGCTCCACACTCACACACACTCACTCACACACACCCCACACACTCACTCTCACACACAGACCACACACACTCAGTCAGTCCCAGAGAGGCACCATGCCGAGTCTCACGCGCTCATGCGCTTTAGTCGTCGCGGTTCTTCTTGTATCTGGATGCCGGTGTGAGGACAAACTTCTGGTCTTTCTCATTGACGGTTTCCGTTATGACTACATCGATGATCTCCAAAACCTGCCGGGGTTTAGAGAAATTGTGCACAACGGCGTCAAAGTGGATTACATGACTCCAGACTTTCCGAGTCTGTCCTTTCCCAATTATTACTCCCTCATGACCGGTGAGATATCTCTATTTCATCAACAAACAAATGTGTGTGTGTGTGTGTGTGTATTGTAAAATGTGTTTAAAAATTGTTTTGTTGTATTTCATTTAAAATTTTGTTCTTGAAACTAAAAACTTTACAAGGTGTCTCTTCTTATCTTCTATCATGGAGAAGATCAACTTATGCATCTGCACCTCTTTCGCATGCACCACTCACATGCACATATTTGTACTCATATATCCACTTGCAGGTCAGACTCTTAAGGTTGGTAGACCATGGGTTTTGGTTGAGTGAAATGATCGAGTGATCTTCAGCATGTACGTTTTGGTTAGCCTGTGTCCACTGTAGCCCTATAGTTCCTGTTTTACATTGACCCAAAGTCATTTCCTGCTGTTGTAGCCATCCGTCTCAACATTTAAAGTGTTGTGTGCAGAGATATTTTTTTGCTTACCACAGCTGCAAAAAGTTACTTTAGTCTTCTTATCATCTTCCTGGCTATTCTCATCTGGACACCTCTCAACAACAAGGTGCTTCCGTTTACAGATCCACCTTTCTCTAGATGTTTTTTTTTTTTACATCATTTTTCCTATTGGAATTGTTGTGCATGGGAAATCAGCATTTTGGCACCAATAACCAGTCACATAAATCACATTTTCTCTCACTCTGAAGTTTGATATCAGCATTTAATAATGAATCATTATTTAACTATTGATTATTAATCTTGAATAATTATAATGAAAACTATGTCCTATAAACGTCTTCTCTTAAGGGAATAGACTATTTACATTGACTTTTATGTCTTTTGCGGTTAGCATGTCCTGGAACTATAATGTTATAAATACTGTCATATTAACCTGTTATAAACTTTGGTACTAGGTTGGGTACTGGAGATAGACTATTAATAGTTCAAACTCTTCCAACTATAGATAGCTCCCTGCTAATGTTTAACTAAATATAACACCATACAGACTGTTCTAGACAGATTAGATACAGTACTGATGTTTCTAAACTGAAAACCCAAGAATACTAGGATTACAAAGGACATTACTTTGATTAAGTTGAAATTACAGCTGCAGGAACGTTGAAGCTGATTGCAGGATTATATCTGTATATATTGTATATTGGCTCAAAAGTGCATCAGATTTTAATGACTTAGTAAATGAACACTTGCACCAGGTTTTAGTTGCCTTGCCCTCATGTTTGGTGCATTCTTCATAAATGCTTTGGGTAACTTGCTTCAAATACTTTTTACATTAGAAAGTCTTTCTACTTTAGATAGACTTCTTTCTCTGGCCCTCCATAGAACAAGCTCCACTAAATCTTAACACAGAGCGAGTCCCAGTCACTATAGCTGTGTAGTGATGATTTGCTGATGGTGGTTGTTTTGCTTAGGTTTTGCACACAGCCCCCATCCCCAACCTCCAGCCATCACCGCCCCCGCCCTACCCCCCCCCCCCCCCCCCTCCTGGGATAGAGTCTGTCCGCAATAATCACAGTCAGGCAAAGGCAAAGAAACTGAACAATGAAGTAAAGCCTAACTATGAGGAAATCTTGCTGGTACCACTAGTAGCGGAACAGACTACAATTATGGAAAATTTATTTTTTTATTAATGACACGGAAAGAAAAAAAAGAAGAAATGGGCATAAATGGCCGTTTTCTTCCTTACCTGTCTGTATAGGTATAGAATCGACCATTCTATAAAGTTAATCTAAAATGCAAGGTGAAGTCAGTGCTCAGTATTGTATGGACTGATTTTCAGTTAGTGCTACAGTATATTCCTGGAAAACAGTGTAAACATGCATTGTTTTTAACTTTTGTTATTATTATTTATTTATTTGATTAAACTCTTATCAATCTGAGATTCAACTTCCTATCTGACTATTTGGTTTAGAACTTATGCAGTACATAACCAGTTTTGAAACTGACTACATACAGGTATACGGCCTCTGCATGATTGCAAAATATACATGGTTTGTCAAACACAGTGATTGCTAGATGCATTTTGAAATAGTTTTGAAAAAGTGAATTTGGTATTGACCTGGGGTGGTTTATGATCAGGGCTTGCTTCAGTTAGACCTAGACCTAGACCTAGTCAGGTCTAGGCTCAGCATCATTCTGCGGCAATAAAATGAAGTCAACTGATGACCTGAATGTACTGAATGACCAGATCATCCCCTCAAAGGAGTTTTTCTTCACTGATGACACAGGCATATTTCAGGACACAAACTGTGAAATTGTGATTTTTGGGAGCGTGAGTAATAATTTTAACACCTGAGCCTGCCACCACATTGTGTGCTGTAATCAAAGCTAAAGGTGATTGAATGAATCGCAGAGTGTGTGACTTGTTTTTGCCAGGCTGTGCAATATAAGATTGTTAGGAAAGCATAGTGATACAGCAAGCAACATTGGCACCCAACAGCCCTATACAGTAGCTCCAGGCTACCAGTTCTATGTCTGTGTGGAGTTGCACATGATCTCTATTACCACATGATCTAAGTTTAGCAAGTCATTTTCTTACAAAACACCCTGGTAGATGAATCTGTGTAGATGTTAGAATACATGGTGCCATGGGTTGGACCTGGTACTGTAGATGAATGAATGAAGGAATGCAGTGATTGGTAAATGAAATAATTCTTATTGTACCAGGGTAAATTAAGATTTCACCTCATGAGTTAACTGGTCAAATATTTAAACATGTTCACCTAATCTACTTGACTCAATTGCTCAGTCTCATGTAATCAATCTACAGTACACACAATAATCCATTTTGGCCTCTTCTGAAACATTTCTTTGATGCATTGTTCCAGGTCGCCATTGTGAAGTGCACCAAATGACAGGGAATTATATGTGGGATCAGGTCTCGTCAGAGGAATTCCTAATTGGAACCAATCCAGGCAGCCGCTTACCTATGTGGTGGGATGGCTCCGAACCCATCTGGGTAACTCTGCAGAAGCAGAGAAAGAGAGTCTACATGTACTACTGGCCAGGTGAGTGATGGTTGTGTATATGTGTATTTTTTTGCTTTTTAATTTCCAGTTGCCAAGTCAGACAAAATACTAGACAAGAGATTAAACATTTATTTAGTGTAATTAAAAAAAAAACTGTGTAGCATGACACTGATCAGAAAATAATTAATTAATTTTCTGTGAACATTCCCTACAAAATAAATGTATATATTAATACAAGTTATACATAAACACTTATTTGAAAGTAAACAAAACTGGGACTGCATCCCATGGTACTTTATAGATTGATCATTTGTATTGTAAGTGATTAATATTAGCAATGTATGTAAAATGTTTTGGGCAATCTCAATGCCAATGATATTTTTATCTAACAAAATGTTAATGAATTTCTATGAAAATGTAAATATTTATGAGCAGGTTGCGAAGTGAAGATTCTTGGCATAAATCCCACATTCTGTGAGAAATATGTTGACAGTCCTTCTCTGAAGAATCTAAGTGATGCCATAGAGAATGGTCTCAATGTGCTACAGTAAGTAATAGATCTCTCTAACCAAACATGAAACACCACCAGACCATCACTATAAGCATGATTTTTAGTCAAAATCAAGATCTTGAACAAATTATTATGTATTTTTTAATGTATATACAGTATTTTTAAATGTCACATATGTCAATACAGTGGAATACGGTCAACTGTAAAAACATGCTCAGCTGACTAAATTGCTTAGTATTTGTGGAAACACAGCCATAAATGATAATTCTGAGGTTTATAATGCTTATTCTATTACCTCATTATCTATTAGTAATCACTATTGATTGTGCTTAAATGCATATTTTTTCTTTGATTTGATCCCATGAGGAACGATGTGGCAGATATGGTAGCTGTGTACTATGAGAACATTGATGTCCAGGGGCATCACTTTGGTCCTGGGTCAGAACAACTGCGGTCTGCTGTCCTCTCACTGGACATGGCATTCCAGACTTTAAACCGAAAGATCAAGGTCTGTCCAAGACATTTAAAAGTATAAAAAAGCAAGTGTGTAAATTTGCCTGTGATGAAATAGATTTGTGTACAGTATATACACATGTACAGAGCAATTATTTATATAGAATACCGCTGAGATTACAATTGTGTATTTCAGGAAAAAGACTTGGAAGATGAATTGAATGTCATCATATTCTCCGACCACGGCATGACTGACATCAGCTGGACGGATAGAATTATTGAACTAGACACTTACATAAATATGTCAAATATCATTAAGATGATGGACAGAGGCCCAGTTGTCAGTCTGTGGCCTAAAGAAGAAATGTTTGAAGAGGTAAGCGTACTGTTGTGGTTTACAACCCAAGCAGGTGGGGATTAGATATCTTATTAATCTTCATGATACTGTTTGCTCATGCATGTCTCAAACAAACTGTGAACCTTCCAGGAAAAGGTTTATATATATTAAGGTCATGTGATTTCTCAGGTTTCATTTATGGGATAATTTATGTGTTGTATTATTTTTATTCATTGGGAATATTTGTGCAAACTATAGTCTATTGTGTTAACTATGATAATTTGTGTAGGACTATGAATATAATTTTAATTAAGTCCATTCTGGTTCCAGTTTTTAATTCACCAAATTGTATAAAAGTTCAAGGAGTGAATACATACAGTACAGTAGTATTAATGTTATTGAGTTTTTTTTTTTTTTTTTTTTGAGTGTACAGTGTGTGCTATGATACATTTTATAGATATTACTGGCAATATAGGACATACAGTGTGTAAAGAACAAATTTTCCATAATTTTTGTCAGATTTATAGAGAACTGCAGGCGGCCAAAAACATGAACGTGTATCGGACACGAGAGGTCCCGGATCGCTTTCACTATAAGCGTGGAAAATTTGTCTCACCATTAACACTTGTTGCAGATCCTGGTTGGTTCATCACTCAGGTTAGTCTCCGATTTAACTGTCATAAAATGAATTGTTGGTTATTAAAAATATATGCTTTCAATTGTCTAAGACAATGTTGGTGATTTTGTTGGAATGTGGGTTAGTTTGCTTCTTTAGCTGTTTCTGCATTGTTCAAAGCAAAATTTGGTAACTGGTAGAGGAAATAATAGCATATAACTGAATGGAGGATATTTTAACAGCTAATAGTTAATTTAGTTTTTATCTTTAATTTAGTTTTTATTTGCTAGTAGTTTCAGTCCAAATTTTATATTTGATTTTGATGTTAATGGTCTACCGCAATTTTATTTAAAAAAAATTAACAATACATTTTGTTATCATATCAATAACAAAATATCAAACATATCATGGATGTTGGACCATTGCTATTATCATGCTGTTTTTCTTTCTAGTTTTTTTTTTTAGAATGACTTTGATAAAACAATTGCGATAACGGTGAAACAACCCAACACAGTGCTGCGAATACAAACTAACAATAGTATTTATTTTCATCTGAAATACATTCTTAACATGCTCTTCTTAGATTTTATCTTCTTAGATTTTATTTACATTTTTTTCAGTTTCAGCAGTGATAGTCCACCATGGAATTTACTGTTGAGGCGAATAAATGCACATAAAAAAACTGGCTGGTGGTGTAGTGGTAAGCAATGTCGCCTTGCACCTCCAGGGTCCGGGTTCAATTCCCGGCTAGGCTTGATTCCCGTCTCTGCGTGCATGGAGTTAGCATGTTCTCCCACAGTCCAAAGACCTGCAGATTAGGCTAATTGATGATTCCAAATTACCCATAGTGTCTGTATGTGTATGCCCTGCGATGTATTGGCACCCAGTCCAGAGTGTACCCTGCCTCATGCCCCAAGTCTCCTGGGATAGGCTCCAGGCCACAGGATAAAGCGGTATAGAAGATGAGTGAGTGAGTGAGTGAAAAACACACTGTGAAACAGAGCAATCAACATAGGTTTCATTCAATTCCATTTGTATTCAAGACTCTCTGCCACTTAGGGTGGTGTCATTAGTTACAGTATAATTAGATTATATTGATATAATTAGATATAATTTGACCAAAATCACTGCTTCTTCTTTGGTTCTTGCTGCTGCTATCATTAACATTTGGGAGCCATGATGCACTTCATGGTAATATTTGGCAATAAAATTGAATAGAGAGATAATGCTAGAGAGAGAGAAAGATAACGAGATACAAGTGCTGTTTTCTTCTTTTAGGATTTCTGAGCAGTGTTATGAACTTAAGAGACAATGTTTTCAACCAAGCTTTTTTTCCCCCTCAAATTTATGAAAGATTTGAAACTTTTTAGTGTTCCAGAACACAAATCAATTACTTTGTGAGTTCTTGAAAGGGTTTATTTACATTCACTTCCAATGGGCAAAATTAAATGGTTTAATAAACCAAAATAAAAGGATTTTTAAAATTTGTTGTGACATTTGTCGACTTTAATGCGTTTCATCATACATTTCTGAACAAAAGTGGGAATGATTTAACTATCATCTATTTTTCTCTGTCAAAAGTGTGGAGATTTAACCATCAATAAAATTAACATTTAACACACTAGTCTCTCCCAATTCTGCTTGCAGAACCGAGCTTCACTGCCTTACTGGCAGAACGATACAGGAGAGCCTCGGGGCTGGCAGAATGGTTGGCACGGCTATGACAACGAGTTTATGGACATGAGGGGCTTTCTACTGGCTCAGGGACCAGGTAAACGGCATGTAAAACATTATACCGGTATTTTTCATTGGAGGTGGGTGATATGACAAAAACACATACACAATAACTAAACATTATCCCAGTATTCATGCAGCTTAATATTATGGTTTTGCTGCAATTTAAACTCTGATTGGTGAGACGCTATTGATTTATTTTCTAAAACAGCTGACCTGGGAATTATTGTCATTCCACGCTGCATTATAGGATTCTTTTCATGGTTTTGAAAAAGTTATTCTGTCACACGCTGTGCTAGATGATTTGATAATGCATGGCAATTATTTTGACACATTCCAGCCAGTGCCCACACCCCAGCCACTGGATACAGTGCCGGTCCCAAGCCCGGATAAAATGGGAGGGTTGCGTCAGGAAGGGCATCCGGCGTAAAACCTGTGCCAAGTTGTAGTGCGGACTGGATATTCCGCTGTGGCGACCCCTTGTTGGGAGCAGCCGAAAGAACAACAACAACATACTACAATTTTAAGAGAATTTGAAGAGAGCTTGTCACTCTTAAAAGCAAATCAGAGAAGGTGAGAAACTCTAGTGAAACCAACAGCTTTATAAGGATAAAAGTAATCTTATTTCTGCATTGAATAAATACAAATGAATTATGTTAACATCAGGCTTGACTATCTATCTGACAAAACATCACATGTCATGACATCACATTCCCTAAAGCCTAATAGTAACCAGGATTTGTATGGAAGACACATCATTGTATCATAACAGTTAATTATTTTAATTGTCTTCATTTAATGAAGCAAAAAATGTGTTTGTTTATTTACATTGTAAAGCTTCCCACGAACAGAATGTTTATATAACATTTACAGAAATGGTATTTGGTGTCAGATCCTTGTGACAGTCTGAGGGAAAGCTGTTCCTTTAACTTTAACGCCGCAGTTATTAAAAAAGGATGATTTGCTGTTTATCAGTTACTTTTTTTTTTGGCTTACCATCAATATTGAGAGAAAAAAGAAAGAATATGGTGAGGGATATGGTATCTGATAATGATAATTACATTTATGGCTATGTGACTTAAATGTGCAATATACACTAAATATATACACAGAGGCAGCACGGTGGCTTAGTCATTAGCACTGTCGCCTTGCACCTCCACGGTCCGGATTCGATTCCCACCTCTGTGTGCATGGAGTTTGCATGTTCTCCCTGTGCTTGATGGGTTTCCTCTGGGTGCTCCTCTTTCTTCAACAATACAAGAACACAGTTGTGTAAAAGCCACTCAAATTCTTCCATAACAGGCTTGGAAAACCAAACACACACACACACACACACACACACACACACACAAGAAATGTGATTGGAATAAGATCATGAGATGAGATGAGATGAGATGAGATGAGAACTATGTGATGAGAACTCACATGTCTGGGACTAAACAGCTGTGTGGACACAAGAAAACCACTTGTTAGTGAGGCTAATCAGGAAAAAATGGCTCATTTTGCTAGGGAGCATAAAGATTGGAATTTGGAGCGATGCAAAAAGGTCGTGTGGTCTGATGAGTCCAGATTGACAATATTCCAGAGCAATGGACGTGTCGGGGTAAGAAGAGAATCACAGCAGTGATGTAATCATCATGTATATTACCCACTGTACAAGCCTCTGGAGGCAGTGTTATGATCTGGGGTTGCTCCAGTTGGTCAGGTCTAGGCTCGGCATTGTCATGTGGCAATAAAATAAAGTCAGCTGATGACCTGAATGTATTGAATAACCAGGTTATCACTTATATGGAGTTTTTCTTCCCTGATGGCATGGACATATTCCAGGACTTAAATTGGGAAAGAGTGGTTCTGGAAGTACAGTATAAGGAATCATTTTGAACAGGCCATGAACCGGCCCTACACTACTGTACATTGTGTGCGGTAATTAAATATAAAATGATTGAACAAAATCTTATCATGTGTGACTTTTTTTGGCCAGGCAGTATACAGTATGTGTGTGTATGTATGGACTTGTGGATATTTATACGTTTTTGTCATACCACCTGTCTTTCCTTTGCACTTATATCCAATCTGATACAGTACATGTACTGTAAGTACTATATATTAATATTTAGTTTCATCTCTCCATGTTAGCCTTCAAGAAGAATTTCCAAGCAGGGCCGATCAGGTCAGTGGATGTGTATAATTTAATGTGCAACACCCTTGCCATCCAGCCTCTTCCCAACAATGGCTCCTGGTCTCGAGTTGAGTTTATGCTGATAGCCTCTGCTAGTGCTGTACAGCCTGTGCTGATTTACAGCTGTGTTCTGGCACTCCTGATGATGCTACACTCTATAAAGCATTAGAAACCACACACATTCACAGCTTTCCTGTTCAGAGCTGCACTAGGGCTTCAATCAATGCTGTTTAAAGGCCATTTGATGGAAAACTGATGATTTCTGAATGATATATCTTAGTTCTTTTTTCTATTATTATTTCATGTGTATGTACAGTAACTAGAATCCTCAGTTAAAATCCTCAGCTCAAATTTGGCATATGTGAAATGTTGTTTTGGTTAGTAAAGGAGGATTCAACTCTTGGCACATACAAAGTGAATTAAAGCAAATTTAGGATTAGGTGCTTGATATTAATTATTTAAAAAAAATTTTTAATGTATTTTTATGACTTGCTTCACTATTACATTGACATGCTTTTAATTATATTACACTAATTTACCATACATTCAGTGTTGTTAAAGGTTTTGTATCCATTTTCCCTTTCCTATTTCATTTTCCTCAAACACAAAGTTTCTGTACTTAATGGAAAGCATGAATGTATGTTGTTTTAAGTGAAAGTCTTTTTTCTCATCATCACCATTTGGAAGAAGGTGTATGTGTCAGGTTTAGTAATCATGCTGTTTTTGAAATAAAAGACATTTTTGTCCTATTTTATCAGTAACAATGTGTTGTTGGTGTTGTTTTTCTGTCCCTTTTTTATTTGTAATTAATCTGATGTTATAAAACAAATTCATAATTTCAATATGTTAAGATGATATTAATTCCAGTTGTCACATTTTACCTCTTGCTTAACTGCGATTTGAAGCCATGGTTTGCCTCACACGACAAAGTGTTATCAAGTGATTGGGGAAGTCCTTGATCTTGTTCCGACTGTCAGTCCAAATCCTTTTTTTTTTTTTTTTGGCATATCCAGATTGGAGTCAGTTTGAAATCAGTTTTTCATGTACTCTAAACAGTAAAAAGAAAAAGAAAAAACATATCAGATCTGATTTTTGAAAATCTGATCTGGACCAAATCTAATTAAAATCACAGTCCTAATGATGTGGCTCCGTCTGATTAAATCTGATTTCAAACTGTCCATTATGTCACTTACAACCTGATGTGGAAGTACATGTCCCCACAATATGTGATTAACAAGGAGCCATGGTAAAAATCGTCTATAAATGAGCAGCGAGATGATGGAAGAAATGGAGATGGAAAGAATGTACATTGGAATTCATGTGATTTTAGCAAACTTGCGTTGTCAGTTATTACCGGCAACCAGGACTGTACTGTATGAATTGCAGATAATTTCACTGTACTTTGATTAGGGTTATAATTACAGTGCAGTAAGAAGTCAAGGCCACCAAGTTGATAGAACATATGATAATAAAGTCATCAAGTTCCCTATATATGTGGGATTTTTTAAGTACTGCTGTATCCATTTAATATTTAGTGAACTGTTAAGAGTAGAGAAGTCAAGAAAATTTAGACCACCACTTCCATAAGAATTACCACAGATTTTTAATATAATGAGTCTTATTTTTCTATTATAAATCATCATAGGATCAATCCTTCTACAAGTGATACTGTCAACAAATAAGCAAGAGGCAGGCTATACTAGACTGCAGAGGCCCTCTGTTTTAGCAAGAAGTATTCTGCCCTTCAGAGTCAAGTCTCTGTTCAGCCAGTGTTTAATTACTGGATTTCTTTACAATTGATGAACGATTTTCTTTTATTATTTTTATATATTTTAATGCCAAATAGAAAACTTTAAAGAAGACATGGATAACTGCAATATAGCTAGAGGAATTTGTTATATAAATAATTATAACCATTTGACTAATTAGGTAGTCAAATATGATTGTTTGCAGAACTCACATTGAATTAAAAGAAGTTGCCCAGCTAAGTCTAGCTCCAAGCTGTACACAGTATCTTGGAGAAACTCCTTCTTCTAATTTAATAGCATTGCTACCATTTGGTAAAGGTTAGCACTGTCACCTTGCACCTCCAGGGTCCGGGTTCGATTCCCGGCCCGGCACAATTCCTGTCTCTGTGTGCATGGAGTTTGCATGTTCTCCCCGTGGTTGGTGGGTTTCCTCCGGGTACTCCGGTTTCCTCCCACAGT